>PVKC010025827.1:0-16311 GCA_004027635.1 Crocidura indochinensis
GAAAGAAAGAAAGAAAGAAAGAAAGAAAGAAAGAAAGAAAGAAAGAAAGAAAGAAAGAAAGAATTTAAGTTTAAAAAGCTGTGAAAACTGGGGCCCGGGAGATAGCATGGAGGTAGGGCACCTTTCATGCAAAAGGTCATCGGTTCGAATCCCGGTGCCCCGGGGGCCGGGCGGTGGTGCTGAAGGTAAGGTGCCTGCCTTATGCTAGCCTTGGACAGACCTCGGTTCGATCCCCCGTACCCCATATGGTCCCCCAGGCCAGCCAGGGGCAACTTCTGAGCGCATAGCCAGGAGTAACCCCTGAGCGTCACTGGGTGTGGCCCAAAAACCAAAAACAAACAAACAAACAAAAAAAACCGAATCCCGGTGCCCCATATGGTCCCCCGTGCCTGCCAGGAGCAATTTCTGAGCATGGAGCCAGGAGTAAGTAACCCCTGAGCACTGCCGGGTGTGACCCAAAAACCAAAAAAAAAAAAAAAAAAGCTGTGAAAACTGGTGGAGAGTGTGGTGCTGGAATGTTTTAGTTATGAAATTCTACCAATGAAGTTTTGTAAACCATATATGCAAACAAAAATAAAATAAAAAAATTTAAGATAGTTGTAGGGCCAGAGAGTTCAGCTCAGTGGTCAGAGGTACATTTCTTCCATGCACGAGGTTCCACATTCAATCTTCACTACTATTGGATAAGCCCTGAAGAACCCCAGAGCATCACTGGACCCTAGCATTGAAGTATCTAGGTTGGTTGAATATTATCCGAATGGTTCCTGGGCATCCTGAACACTTTTCCAAAAGCAAGTTTTAGGAAATCTATTTTCTTATTATCTTATTTATATTTTTAAAGGAAGATTTTTTTATACATGAAAGTATGTGCATTCAAAAAGATAGATCCAGAGATAAAAGGAAGGAAGGACCTAAGACAGTGGTCCTCAAACTACGACCCAGGGGCCACATATTGTATTTGTTCCCGTTTTGTTTCTTCACATCAAATTAAGATGTATGCAGTGTGCATAGAAAATTGTTTGTAATTTTTGTTTTTACTATAGCCTGGCCCTCCAATGGTCTGAGGGACAGTGAACTGGGCCCCTGTTTAAAAAGTTTGAGGACCCCTGACCTAGGAGATAACTCAAAGAACTAGATCCCAAGTTTGATTCTCAATACTCAGCATGGCAAGACCCTCTGTGAGTACCACTAGATGGCTCCAGCATCATGAGCACCAGTAGAGTAGTACTGGGTCCCAAGCAGTACCACAATGCCAAGCCTAACCAGATACCCATATAGTTGGGCTTGATCTCACTAGAAGTGTAGTCCCTCAGTACGTGACTATTGCATGAGAAGGCCCCACAAAACATAAAAATTAAAAGCAGGAGGTTACTTGTCTTGCATGCAGCCAACCCAGTTCAAGCCCTGATATCATAGATATTCTCCAAATCACTGACTGGAGAGATCCCTGAGCACTAAGCGAACACTGCTACGTATGCTTAAAAAATCCCTCTTGGGGTCCGGAGAGATAGCACAGCGGCATTTGCCTTGCTAGCAGCCGATCCAGGACCTAAGGTGGTTGGTTAGAATCCCGGTGTCCCATATGGTCCCCCGTGCCTGCCAGGAGCTATTTCTGAGCAGACAGCCAGGAGTAACCCCTGAGTACTGCCAGGTGTGGCCCAAAAAATAAAAAAAATAAAATAAAATAAAATAAAAAATCCCTCTTGGGGCTAGAGCAATAGCACAGCCAGCAGGGTGTTGCACACAGTCAATCTGGATTCAATCCTCAGCATCCCATACTGTCCCCAGACCCTATCAGGAATGATTTCTGAGGACAAAGACAGGAACAGCCCAAGAGTATGGGCTCCCCATACTCCCCACCCCCCAAAAAATATTTTAATTAGGGCCAGAGTGATAGCACAGTAGTAGAGTGTTTGCCTTGCACGAAGTCAACCCCAACGGACTTTAGTTCGATTCCTGGCAAACCATATGGTCCCCTGAGCCTGCAAGGGCAATTTCTGAGCAAAGAGCCAGGAATAATCCCGAGTATCGCCGGGTATGATCCAAAAAACAAAATAAAAAATAATAATAATAATAATAAAAAATGTAGGGACCAGAGAGATAGCATGGAGGTAAGGCGTTTGCCTTTCATGCAGGACAGTGGTTCAAATCCCAGCATCCCATAGGGTCCCCTGTGCCTGCCAGCGGTGATTTCTGAGCATGGAGCCAGGAGTAACCCCTGAGCATTGCTGGGTGTGACCGAAAAAAACAAAAAGAAAAAAAAATTTAATTGAAATAATAAAAAAAAAGGGGCCAGAGGGTAGAGCTTTAGCCTTGCAAGTAGCTGATCCAGGACAGACCAGTGGTTCAAATCCTGGCATCCCATATGGTCCCCGGAGCCTGCCAGGAGCTGAGTGCAGAGTCAGAAGTAACCCCTGAGCACCGCTGGGTGTGACCCCCCCAAAAAATTATGAAAATAAAAAAACAAATCAAAAAGTTGTTGCTTGGGGGCCACACACAGTGGTACTCAAGGCTTACTTCCAATCTGCACTCAGATGTCACTACTGGTAAACTCCGGGAACTATGAGGTACCAGAGACAAAACCTGGGTCAGTGGTTGGAGAGATACCAACCCAGGACGGACCTGGGTTCAATTCCTGGCATCCCATATGAGCCCCCAAGCTTGCCAGGTGTGATTTCTGAGCACAGAACCAGGAGTAACCCCTGAGCACTGCCTGTGTGGCCCCCCCAAAAAAACCCAGGTCAGTTGCATGCACAGCAAGCACCTTCTTGATCCACTGTACTATCTCTCCAGACCTATTCTAAAGGGCCAGAAGTAATCCCTAAGCACCTCGGGATGAAGTCCAAATCTCCCACTGCCAAAAAAATTAAAAATATTAAAAAATGGGGCCCAGGAGATAGCATGGAGGTAAGGCATTTGCCTTTCATGCAAAAGGTCATCGGTTCGAATCCCAGTGCCCCAGATGGTCCCCCGTGCCTGACAGGAGCAATTTCTGAGCATGGAGCCAGGAGTAACCCCTGAGCACTGCCGAGTGTGACCCAAAAACCACAAACAAAAAAAATAATAATAATTAAAAAATAACTGGGGCCGGCGTGGTGGCGCTAGAGATAAGGTGCTGCCTTGTCAGCGCTAGCCTAGGATGAACCACAGTTCAATCCCCCAGCGTCCCATATGGTCCCCCAAGCCAGGAGCAACTTCTGAGTGCATAGCCAGGAGTAACCCCTGAGAATCACCAGGTGTGGCCCAAAAATCAAAAATAAATAAATAAATAAATAAAATAAACAAAAAATAAACTGAGTATGGGGCCAGAGATGTACTTCAAATAGAAAGTGCTGGGCTGGAGCACTAGTACAGTGGGGAGATGGGGAGATATATGCTTTACATGCAGGTGACTCAGGTTGGATCCCCAACATCCCATATGGCCCTTAGCCTGCCAGGAGTAATTCCTCAGCGAAGAACCAGGAGTAACCCCTAAGTACTACTGGGTGTGACCAAGAAAAAGAAAGAAGTAAACTACTTGCTTCGCTTATGTAAGGTTCAGGGTTCAATCCTGATACCAAAAAAAGTTCTAATAAAATCAAATTTATATGGGACTAGAGAGATGGTTCAACTGGCTAACTACATGCAGGAGGCCTGGGCTTGATCTTACGTACCTCTGGGAATAACCTCATCCCACTCTTAGCATCACCAGGCACAGTCCAAAACAAATTAATTAAATCAATTTTAATATATGAAATATAGGACTTCCCCTCATTCAACTTTATACTATGGCTTCAAATACTACCCACTCTTACCACTGTTCTCAAATGCACATTCCTAATAATGTCAGATCAGAAAGCTTCTCTGTTGTCTATTAGGTGATGATACAAAAATATGATATTTCTATACCTCTCTGTTATATAAAATAAAACTAAATGCAAACACAATTGAATAGAGTAGGCCTTGACTATGTGGTTTTTGGGTGGTGACCTTGAATCTAACACACAAAAAAAAATCTGTATGACACGACCTCAGTTTCTTACTTTACTCTTCAGACTCTGATCTATATGCTCAAGTTATAATGGTCTTAACTTACAATTTTTGAAAAGAATTTTCTCTCCCCTTCAAAAAGAAAAAAACTAAAGCCAAACGATGCATGAAATGATTCAAGAAGAGGGGGAGAAAAAAAGTAGTATTTAGGATTCATCCTTCTGTCTTTTCTTATCCAGCCTGGATTTTACAGTACATCATTTCAACCTCTTCAGTACTGATATTAGTTCCAGCATGTATGAAGACAGCAAGCATGGACGGGTCTAACCTGAGAACAAATGGAAATCAATTCCACAACTACACAGATTGGTCAGGCTGTAAATCAATTCTCCATTTCTATCAGTACTGGGCTTCCCTACCAACCATCCCTTGTATTCCTACCTCCATTTACTCATTTCTAATTCCTATTCTTATCAAACTTTAGATGCCCTTACCTTCCACTTATCTATTAACCTTATTTCTGTATTCATTCAGCCACTTTACAAATAATACCAAGCATCCGTTTCATTCTAAGTATTGCTTGATACAGTTTATAATTTAGACATAGGAGACAGATTAAAGACACAATTGAGGCCTAGGGAGAGCTTAGTAGTAAAATAAAATGTCTGCCTTGCAAGCCTGAAAATTTAGTTCCCAGCACTTCCCCACATATCCTGAGCATAATTCCTGTGACACTGTTATTTGAGATCTCAGGTGCCACAACACCTGAGATTATTTGTTCAAAGTATTTTGAATGTCTCCACTAAACTGAAAGTTCCACATGATAGAACCACATTTTAAGTTTTTTTTTCCTCTCATCACTGTATCTCTAATTCTAATATATGTCTTGTCACATTTCATTATAGTCACACAATCAGTAAGATCATGGCTATTCTAGTATGCTGGTTGGGAGTCACTTCCAGTGATGTACAGACCTTATGTTGCCAGGGATCAAATCCAAGCCTCTGGCATGTAAAGTATGTGCTCAGTTTTTGAGCTATTTCCTGGACCCCCCAAAATCTTGTTTTTTTTTTGATGACACTCAGGGGTTACTCCTGGCTATGCGCTCAGGAGTCGCTCCTGGCTTGGGGGACCATTTGGGACACCGGGGGATCAAACCGTGGTCCGTCCAAGGCTAGCGCAGGCAAGGAAGTCACCTTACCTTTAACGCCCCCGCCCGCCCCCACCCCCAAAATCTTTTACATGCATGTGTATGTGGTGTAATGAAGTATCAATAGAATGAAAAACAAACGAACTATCAGGAAATCAGGTAGTCTTGTGAACTATCAGGAAATCAGGTAGTCATATCAGGTGGCTCATACCAAAGGCATTCAGGCTAATGACAGCATTTTGAGGCAATGTGAAGCCCATATGCCATATTAAACTATGAGTGGTGTATGCGTGTGAATGATTAATTGACAGATGAGTAATGTTAAAAGGTAGGAAGTGGTACAAGCCTCAAAAAGCTTAATTATTTTACATGAAAGTGATAGAAAAATGAACGTTCAGGAAGTGGCAGTGGGGGCTGAAGAGAAAGAAGAACAATAAGGCTTGCGACGAGCTGCCAGGTTCAATTCCTGGCATCCCATATTGCCCCTCAAACACCGACAGGAGTGATTCCTGAGTGCAGAGCCAAGAGTAATCCCTAAGCATCGCTGGTGTGCCAAAAAGCAAAATAAAGGGGCTGGAGAGATAGCATGGAGGTAGAGCATTTGCCTTGCATGTAGAAGGACAATGGTTTGAATCCCGGCATCCCATATGGTCTCCCGAGCCTGCCAGGAGTAAACCCTGAGCACTGCCAGGTGTGACCCCTCCCCCCAAAAAAAATGGAAAAGCAAAAAAAAAAAAAGCAATAGCACAGCAGGTAGGACATTTATCTTGTGCACAGCCAACCTGAGTTCAATCCCCAGTATCCCCCAAGCCTGTTAGGAGCGATTTCTGAGTGTAGAGCCAGGAGTAACCCCTGAGCACTGCCAGGTGGGAGCCAAAACAAACAAAAAAGGACATCGCACCAAAGTCAAAGGTAAATGGGATATGGGATTGTCACTGCCTCCACACTAATAAAGATTATATTATTTTAATATAATAAAAGATTCCAAAAGATGATATTATTTTACCAAGTGTGAACAGAAAGAAGTATTAACTATATAATAGAAGAGTCAGAGAGATGGTAAGGGGCTGGAGCACATATTCTGCATGCAAGAAGCTCAGATTTGATCTTAGACATTGTCCAGTTCCCTGAGCAACACAGGAGCAATTCCCAAGCACTCAAATGAGTATAGCCCCTAAGCCAGGGGTCTCAAACTCAATTTACATGGAGGCCGCAGGAGGCAAAGTCGGGGTGATCCTTGAGTGCAAAGTCAGTAGTAAGCCTTGAACATTGGGGGGTGTGACCCAAACAACTAAAACAAAACAAAACAAAACAAAACAAAAAAAGATTGTTCTAGGGCAGGGCCACAAGTTTGAGACCCCTGCCCTAAGCACTCTGGCCCCAAAACAAATAATCAGTAACTTAACGTTGATTCGAGATAGCATGGAGAAGGATGGTGATTCAAATCCCAGCATCCCACCTGGTCCCCCGAGCCTGCCAGGAATGATTTCTGAGCATAGAGTCAGGAGTAACCCCTGAGCACTGCTGAGTATGATCCAAAAAACAAAACAACACAAAAAAAATTTGAAAAGAGGGGATATGGGATAATGAACATGGCTGGGAATAAAACTTGCACACTTGCACCCCAGATTTAATCCCCAGCATTGCAGAAACCCCCAAATATTGCCAATTGTGGGGTCTCAGTACTTAGGTAGGGTACTGCAATCCAGAGTACACTGGGCACAGTTTAAAAAAAAAGTGGGGCCAGGTGGTGGCACTGGAGGTAAGGTGCCTGCCTTGCCAGTGCTACCCTAGGACGGACCGAGGTTCGATCCCCCGGTGTCCCATATGTTCCCCCAAGCCAGGAGCGACTTCTGAGCGCATAACAAGGAGTAACCCCTGAACGTCACTGGATGTGGCCAAAAAAAAAAAAAGTTTGGCTGGCGTGGTGGCGCTAGAGGTAAGGCATCTACCTTGCAAGCGCTAGCATAGGATGGACAGAGGTTCAATCCCCGGCGTTCCATATGGTCCCCCCAAGCCAGGAGCAATTTCTGAGCACATAGCCAGGAGTAACCCCTGAGCATCAACAGGTGTGGCCCAAAAACAAACACACAAACAAACAACAAGACAAACAAAAAGAGTTAGGAAGAGGTAGATGATAAATACAGTCAATTTTAAATTTTATTTATTAATAAATAAACACTAATTTTAATAATTTTTAATTTATTGACTGGTTTTTGGGCCACACCCAGCAACGCTGAGGGGTTACTGCACTCAGAAATTGCCCCAGGCAGGCTGAGGGACCATATAGGATGTGAATGCTGAGAATCGAACTAGGTCCCTTATGCAAGACAAATGCTCTACTGCTGTGCTATCTCTCTGGCCCCAACAGTCACTTTTTTTTTTTTGGTTTTTGGGTCACACCGACAGTGCTCAGGGGTTACTCCTGGCTCCATGCTCAGAAATTGCTCCTGGCAGGCACGGGGGACCATATGGGGCACCGGGATTCGAACCGATGACCTTCTGCATGAAAGGTAAATGCCTTACCTCCATGCTATCTCCCAGGCCCAACAGTCAATTTTTTTAAGTGGAAAAGAAAATGAGGGAAAAAATAGAAAACCATTATTTATGCAAAATGTTGAAAACTGTGAGGCAAACCGTGGAGAATGTCTTATAAACAGACCTTGAGAGAAACAAACTAAAACTCGGGGAATAGATCAGAGAAATTTAAGAGAATCACAAGGTTGAAAGGCCATTACTAGCAGTTCTGGTTAAAAGCGTATCTTCTTTAAAAAAAAAAATAAGTGCAGTAAGAGGTGCTGGAATAATAGTACAACAGGTGGACATTTGTCTTGCATGTGGCCAACCCAGGTTCAATCCCTGGTATTTCGTATGGACCCCTGAGCATCGCAAGAGTAATTCCTAAGAGTAGAACCAGGAGTATCCCCTGAATACCACCAGGTATGGCCCCAAACCAAAACCAAACTAACAACAACAACAAAAATGAATAAAAGAGGAAAAAACTATAAAACCTAGTTTGTCCTACAAAGGTCTACTTTTGCTTCCCTGGCTCCTAAATAATATCACAAAAGCTGGGGCCGGAGAGATAGCACAGCAGTAGGGCGTTTGCCTTAGACGCAGATGGATGGTGGTTCGAATCCCGGCATCCCATGTGGTCCCCTGCCTGCTAGGAGCGATTTCTGAGCATAGAGCCAGGAGTGACCCCTGAGCGCAGCCGGGTGTGACCCAAAAACCAAAAAAAAAAAAAAAAAAAAAAAAGTGTGTGTGTGTGTGTGTGTGTGTGTGTGTGTGTGTGTGTGTATCACAAAAGCTATACAACTATATGGTGATATGAACAGAAATGTTTCATAACCCAAACACTCTCTATGCTTTTGTGAGGTGACCTGGAAACCTCTAGATCTATTACTCTGAACTAGACAGAACATATTCAATAAGGAAAGAAAGGAAGAACAACCTGGAGGTTCAGACAGGATATTTTAGACTTTCCATACTTTATTGCTATATATATTTTCTGAGGTGGGGGAAACCACAATTAGTGGTACTCAAAATTGCTCTGAACAGTCCTTAGTGGACCATGCAATACCTAGCTTCCCTAGGGGCTCAAAGCACTGGCTCCAGACCTTTGAGCCATCTCCCAGCCCTTGATTACTATATATTTTTTAACCTTATTTATTAATTGATTGGTTTTTGAGCAACAGCCAGCAGCACTCAGGGGTTACTCCTGGCTCTGCATTCAGAAATTGCCTCTGGCAGGCTGGGGGACCACATGGGATGCCCGAATGGAACCAGGTTCCTCCCGGGTCTGCCATATGCAAGGCAAAAGCCCTACTGCTGAGTGCTATCTCTCCAGCCTGATTGCTATATTCTTAAAACTACTAGAAGGTCTAATGATTAATACAGCAGACAGGTTGCTTGCCTTGCATGTAGCTGCTCGGCTTCAGTCCCTTGTACCATGTATGGTCCTTGGAGCACCACCAGGAGTGATCCCTGAGCACAGAGCCAGGATATGTCCCAAAATATTGCTCAGAGGTTACTCATTACTCTGCACTCAGAAATTCCTCCTGGCAGTGTTCAGAGGACTGACTATATGGGATGTCCAGTAACAAGTGCAAGTTGAGCATGAACAGGACAAGGGCAAGCACCTTACTCACTGTACTATCTCTCCAGGCCCTCGCAACCCCGTATTTTCCCCCCATATTTTTTTTAAATGATACTATAGGGGGCCAGAGCGGTATCACAAGCTGTAAGGTGTTTGCCTTGCGGGCATCAGCTTAAGGCGGTGTTTGATCCCCCCACGTCCCAGCTGGTCCCACAAGCCAGAAGCAATTTCTGAGTGCATAGCCAGGAGTAACCCCTGAGTGTCACCCAGTGTAGCCAAAAAAACAAACAAAAAAAGATAATAAAGGACTAGGAAGATAGCACAAATGGGTGGAACATAAATGCAACAGTATCAGGGTTGATTTCCAGCAGTGCAGTTGGCAGTCACACCTTCCAGCACTGAGTTCAAAAAAGCATTGATAGGTATGATCCAAAAGCAAATAAAAATGCTAACTGAGGGGCTGGAGAGATAGCACAGCAGCAGGGCATTTGCCTTGCATGCAGAAGGACGGTGGTTCAAATCCCAATGTCCCATATTGTCCCCCGAGCCTGCCAGGGGCGATTTCTGAGCACAGAGCCAGGAGTAGCTCCTGAGCACTACCAGGTGTGACCCAAAAACCAAAAAAATAAATAAAATGCTGAGGGGCCAGAGAGATAGCACAGCAGAAGAGAGGAAGGGCTTTGCCTTGCACACAGTTGTTTCAAGATGGATGGTGGTTCGAATTCCGGTATCCTATATGGTCCCCTGTGCCTGCCAGGAATGATTTCTGAGTGCAGAGCCAGGAGTAACCCTTAGCACTGCTGGGTGTGACAAAAAAAAAAAAAAAAAAAAACAGAAAAAGGGGCCGGAGAGATGGCGCAGCACTAGGGCGTTTGCCTTACACGTGGCTGACTAGGATAGACCGAGGATCCATCCCCTGGCATCCCATATGATCCATCAAGCCAGGAGCGATATCAGAGCGCACAGCCAGGAGTAATCCCTAAGTGTCACCGGGTGAGGCCCAAAAACAAAACAAAACAAAAAACCAAAAAAAAAAATGTGAGGCTGATTATAGAGTTCCAAAAACAAAACAAGATAGTTATTAGTAAGAGGAAGAGGTGTTCTATTCACAATTCACATGTTTAGTCAGTCAGATTCTAAGCTTATTTTTTAAAAGCTATTTATTGGTGCTCCATGATGTGCTCAGTAATAAAATTATGGAGGGGTAAATTTTTTTTTAAGGTTTTGGGTCACACCTAGTGGTATTCAGTGAATTCCTGGCTTTGCATTCAAGAATCACTTCTGGTGGGCTCAGAGGAATCAAATCCAAGGATAAAACCCAGGTCTGCAGTGTGCAAGGCAAACCCCTTACCCATTGTACTATCTCTCTCTCTGGCCCAGGGTAATTGTTTTTTCATTCCGTCACTATATCATAGTTTTTCCTCTTTGACAATTACAAGATAATTAAACATCTTAGAGGGTTAATAGAAATGGGCTCTAATTTAAGCTTAAGGTTCATCATTTGCCATAATTTAACCTTTGAAAAGTAATTAACCTTGCTAAAATTCTCATTGTTGTTACTCAAGAAAAAAATGATTTCATTAAAGGAGGAAGCAGGGAAGCAAAGGTAGAGTCAATATTGGGTTCTAGAAGTAACTTGTATAAAAGGTAAGATGAAAGAAAATAAGCTCCAATTTTAGATCAGTTCCTCTCCCCACCCACGCTGCCATAGCCTGGCTCTGATCCCAGGTCCTAAGCAAAAGCAATATTAAATCCTTACAAAAAAAGGGCTTACAGTTGGTAGAACCTTGGGTTAAAAAAAAAACCTGTGGAGGGGCTGGAAAGATAGCATGGAGGTAAGGCGTTTGCCTTTCATGCAAAAGGTCATCGGTTCGAATCCCGGTGCCCCATATGGTCCCCCGTGCCTGCCAGGAGCAATTTCTGAGCATGGAGCCAGGAATAACCCCTGAGCACTGCCGGGTGTGACCCAAAAATAAAAATCAAACAAACAAACAAAAACCCTTTGGGGAAAATCTGGAACTCAGTATAGGTAGGAGACTGCAGAAAGCTTACTCAAGATAAGAAAATCTAAAATCATGGCAAAGCAGACGAATACAGGGCTCCATATGCATTACTTAAGGATCACTAAAACAGAAAATTCTGAAACTATGGATGTTTACTTAATCACTAGTAACTCTCAAAAGACAGAATTCTAATAAATATGGCACAAAATGTAGACCAAGTTTCATAATTCCAAGCAGAAAGCAGGAAAGTCTACAGAACATATAAATTATTGCCAGAAGGAAATTTATCTAATACTTTTAGGAAACTATGAACAGCTCAGTGAGACAGTGCTATTGCCTCTGGCATTCTCCTATCACAGGTAACAAGCTTAACTCTCCAGTTAACTTAGATATTGCACTAGTTGGCAACCAAGAGGCAAACAGGGACAGAATGCCTACTTCCCTAGCAACCAAACGTTAAAGGCAGAAGGAATTCATCTTCAGCTAACTGCACCAAGACATGCCCTAATGAAAAATGATGGCAGAAATGGGGCCGGAGAAATAGTACAGCGAATAGGTGTTTGTGTTGCAAGCAGCTGACCCAGGCTTGATCCCTGGCATCCCATATGGCCCACAGAACATGCCAAGAGTAACCCCTGAGCACTGTCAGGTATGGCCTCTATCCCTCCCAATAAAAGATGGCAGGAATGGGAGGAGAATATGCTTTACTGGCATAAGGTTGTTAAAGAGCATCTGAGTTGAGTTACCAGACAGCTCTGGAAATGAAGATGTTTAGCATTGTGCAAGTCCCTGAGTTCTATCTGAAGTAATTCATTACCCTCCTGTTGCAGCCCTTCAGTAAGAACTTTCTTGCTTTGGGGTCAGAGATTTAGTGTACATTGCCATGAACACAGTTGACCTTGAAATCTATTCTGAAATCCCATATGGTCTCTAGAGCCCTCCAGGAGTGATTGCTGAATGCAAAACCACAAGTAATCTCTGAGCATTTCCAAGTATGACCCCAAAACAAAAAAAACCAACTAACCAAAAGAAAAACATCCAACTTTTGTTTGTTGGGCATATTGTTTATAATCCCTGGCTCTTCTTTTAGGAATTACTTCTGGCAAACTTGGGATTATACAGGATGCCTGGGATCAAAGCTGGGTAAGTGTCCTACCCTATAGCTCTGGCCCCAACACCCAACTTTTTTGCTTCATTAAAACTTTTTTTTGGGCCCGGAGAGATGGCACAGCGGTGTTTGCCTTGCAAGCAGCCGATCCAGAACCTAGGGTGGTTGGTTCGAATCCCGGTGTCCCATATGGTGCCTTGTGCCTGCCAGGAGCGATTTCTGAGCAGATAGCCAGGAGTAACCCCTGAGCACTGCCGGGAGTGGCCCCCAAAAAACCAAAAACCAAAAAAAAAAAAACAAAAAAAAAAAAAAAAAAAAAAAAACAAAACAAAACTTTTTTTTTAGGGCCCCAGAGAGCTAGCAAAGCGGCATTTGCCTTGCAAGCAGCTGATCCAGGACCAAAGGTGGTTGGTTCGAATTCCGGTGTCCCATATGGTCCCCCATGCCTGCCAGGAGCTATTTCTGAGCAGACAACCAGGAGTAACCCCTGAGCACCGCCAGGTGTGGCCCCAAAACCAAAAACAAAACAAAAAACAAAACCAAAAAAAACTTTTTTTCATTTGTTTTGTTTGGGGCCACAACCAGCAGTTCCAGGATTGAACCAGGGTAAGTCATATACAACACAAGCAGCACCTTAACTCCTGTACTATCTTTCCAGCCCTAAAGACCAAAGTTTAACTTACTTTTAACATTAATTGAAACTAAAATTCGTTTCTTGAAATCTCACTTTTTTTATAACATAGTCAAAAATCCATTTCAAGCTTTCCTTTGATACATATACCTGTAATTCTTCTCAAGCAGCATTGCGGAGGCTATAAATTTGGGGGCAGGTTATCAATCCCCAAAACAACTAAGAAACTATTCAAAAACAAACCTCCTCAGGAGGCACACTCCACTGTACATTGCCTGTCAGCATGTCTGTCACCTGCACACCCACTAATAAACAAATACAAAAATGGTTCCACATTACTCTCCTCCCCAATTCTCTCCTGCAAGGGGGTAGCATATTCAAAAAGCTAGGCAGAGGAGGTAACTAAATTCTTTGACAGGCATAATCAGGTATTATAAAGTTGGGAAAAGGCTAGGGTGATAATATTGCCCTCTTCTCCTTTTCATAAAGACCAACACTTTCTTCCTCAACCACACATAGTTAGACTGAAAAAGGGCAGCAATCTTACAAAGCAGCTCTTTGAAAAGAAAATAATTACTGTTCATTGCCTTTGGTGTGTGCCTCGCTTTGTTAAGAGCGCAGTTGGTTAAATGTTATACTGTAGGTGATTTACTAAAACTAAATAAACTATTAAATAAGAATCAAGAGCTGAGTACGTGTCCATATTCTGACTCCTCTTATTTGACTATAATATTTCCATCTTTCTCAAAGACCTTTCTGATCAAAAACAAAACCCTCATGAAAGTAGTCGACCAACAAAAACTCTCAATCACTGTTGACATTAACTCTTGGTTATTTGCTAGCTTCTAACAACTAAATAACACAATTCAAGTGGTACAAAAAGTACCACTTTTCATAGCACTTCTCTAATTATGAATAACCAAAAGAATAAATTCTCTTCTGTAAGATTGTCACTAAAAAAGCCTGTCAAACAAAGGTACTGTATTGTGTATAGAAAAAATAGTACCATAGCAGTAGGCTCAGACAGTAAAGCAAAATATTGAGTTTTAAAATGTGTTTACAGGGACTGGAAAAGATAGTACAACAGGTAGGGTACTTGCCTTACAGGGAACTAACCCAGGTAAAATTCTCAGTATCCCATTTCATCCCCTGAGCACTGCCAGGATTAACTGTTTAGCATTATTGAGTGGGTGATGCTAAAAAATTGTGTTTACAAAAGATCTATATCCTTATTCAATTTCATCCACTCTTCAAAACTCCATATCCAAGTCTGACAAATATTAATCAAGTGGGGCCAGAGTGAGAGCACAGCAGTAAGTTGTGCCTTGCACATGGTCAACACAGACAGACCATGGTTCGAATCCCAGCATCCCATATAGTCCCTGAGCCTGCCAGGAGTAATTTCTGAGCACAGAGCCACCCCTGAGTGTGGCTGGGTATAGCCCAAAAGCCAAAAAAAAAAAAAAAAAGATTGACTTATTAAGGGTTAACTTACTAATGTAAGTTATATAAATGACTTAGCAAATATAGAGTTAAAAGATTATATAGTTAAAAGACCAGTAACTATTAGTTATCAGTCTTTTATTATTGTATTACACTTAACTTCAGTTTCAGCATCACTGCTTTTTTTTTTTTTTTTTTTTGGTTTTTGGGTCATACCCGGCTGCGCTCAGGGGTTACTTCTGGCTCTATGCTCAGAAATCACTCCTGGCAGGCGCGGGGAACATATGGGATGCTGGAATTTGAACCATCGACCTTCTGCATGGAAGGCAAACGCCTTACCTCCATGCTATCTCTCCAGCCCCTAAAAATCACTGCTTAAAGAACGTTCTCCTTGACAAAAATCTTCACCCAAGATTCTTCTGTATATCCTGAAAATAATCTATTATAGTATTTCTCTTACATGATCACATGTGCTTATCTATTATCTACCTCACACTCTGCTTCCTTAAGTGTTCAGAAGGTATTTTGTATTTCCCTAGTTGTAGGCCCAGAAAAATGTTGGCATGCAGAAGACATTCAAAATGTTGTCTATTGCTTTAGAAGTTTACTTTAGCATATTCAAAAAGCTAGGGAGAGGAGGTAACTAAATTCTTTGGCAGGCATAATCAAGTATTATAAAGTTGGGAAAAGGCTAGGGTGATAATATTGCCCTCTCCTCCTTTTCATAAAGACCAACACTTTCTTCCTCAACCACACATAGTTAAGACTGAAAGAGGGCAGCAATCTCACAAAGCATATTTTAATATTTTAATAAATCTGTTATTTTTTAAGTAGCAAAATACAACAAAATCAATTACTTGGGAATAATGGGAATGGGGGAACAACTTGGTGATCAGAGTACAATATCTGGTGCCAGGAAATCAAACCAGGTTTACAACTAGAGTCTAATGCAAGGCTACCTTAACCTCTGTAGTATCTCTCCAGGACAACGGAATTACTTGAACTTTAGTCACATAAGTCAGATCCTTAATATTAATTAACTTCTTAAGCTAAAAGAAGCAAAGGAGGGGAGCTGGAGCGATAACACAGTGGTAGGGTGTTTGCCTTGCATGTGGACAGCCTGGGACAGACACGGGTTCTATTCCCATATCCCACATGGTTCCCCAAGCCTGCCAGAAGTGAATCTTGAGCAGAGTCAGGAGTAACTCTTGTTTAAAAAAAAAATGGGTATTTTTTTTGGCTTTGGGCCATATCTGGTTATGCTCAGGGGCCACTCCTGACTATGTGCTCAGAAATTGTTCCTGACTTGGGAGACCAAATGGGACACCGGGGGATCAAACTGCAGTTCTTCCTAGGTCAGCTGTGTGCAAAGCAGATGCCCCACCACTCTGCCCCTGAAAAAAAAAAAAAAACAAACTTAAAAAAAATGAAAAGAAGAGAAGAAGAAAAATAACTCCCTCTTCACTAAGGTATTAAAAAGGACTTTCCATGATAAATTGGGAAGAACACTGAAAGGGAAGTATGATGAGAAAAAAACGGAAGGCAAAGAGAAATTTAAGAAACTCCAAATGGAATAACAGAGTTGGATCTAAGGTAACCAGCTAGAGAAAAAGCCTTTCCTGCCTAAACACTCAACTGAAAATCCTTTCAAATAAAAGTAATCTTTCATCATAAAAAGACCAACCTAAATTCAATTCCCTGAGCTATCTATTTCAGAGCTCTCCACTCAAATCCAAGACAGGCTTTTTTACCATGGAACTTTCTGAACAAAGCAACAACAGTAGGGAATAGCTTACCAATCATCTAGAGTAGACAAATAGCCTTCTATCACCAAGATATCTAAATCCATTAAATTTCCCTTCTTCTGAATAAGAAGAATTTTCTGAGAAGAAAATGGGGGGGGGGGGG
>PVKC010025828.1:0-16339 GCA_004027635.1 Crocidura indochinensis
GTTTTAATAAGGTGGGAAATCTGGGTGAGATTGAGGGGTGAAGGGATAGTCAGATTTCTAAAGGTGGGAAAGGGGAATTTATATGGAAGGGGCAGAAAAGGAGAAAAGAGAAAATAAGATTAAAAAGAAAAAGAAGAAAAAAAAGTAGTGTGAAGAGAGGAGAAAAGAGCAAAGGAATGTTAGTTTGCTTGAATGTGTTTGATGTGTAGGCCCTGTAGTATAAATTTGTAGGTCACAGTTGCTGCTTTGGTGGTCTAACTGGTCATGTACTTCAGGTCCTAAAAGAAGGTATAATCTAGAAATAAAGGCTATGTTAAAGAGTTTTAATCGAGATAGTTTCATAACACAAGCTGGGTATGGTATCTTGCGTGACTGAGTCCCGTGGTGCCATCTAGGTTGCCCACCCTTTGTATCCAAGCATGCCTCTGGACAGAAAAGCTGAGAGGTTGTTTTAAATATAGTAAGATTGAGGCATTAAAACATATTTTTTTGAAATGCTTCCATTGGAGTCAGTGATTTCCCATGGTACTCTTGACTTGTAATCCTGTCCCTAAGAGATTAATATGGGCCTTTGTAGTAAAAGGCTGATTACATACCTGTTCTCTCTATGCTGCTCTTTTTGCTGTTACTGGTTTCTTTATGGTATAATGTGTAGTCGAGAGTTTGTGTTTTTCCTCTTTCATATGATTTGGGCACTACTACCCAGTATATGTTGACTGTTACAGTGTTTGGAGTTTCTACCCAGTTATACCTTGTGATTTGATCATTGAATATTAGTTGACATATGGTGTATGCTCTAAGTAATTCAGAATAGTGCTATCATTCTGTGTTTATCTTTCATCTTTTGGCTTACTTCGTTTAACATAATATGTTCTAGGTCCATCCACGTTGCTGCAAAGTCTGTGATTGTATCATTTCTGACTGCCATGTAGTATTCTATTGTGTATAGATACCACATCTTAATGATCCACTCATCTGTTGTTGGACATCGAGGTTGGTTCCAAGACTTGGCTATTATACTGAGTGGTATGATAAATAGTGGAGTGCACACATATTTTAGGATGAATGTCCTTCCAACTTGGGAGTAGATACCTAGGAGAGCAATTGCTGGGTCAAATGGCAGTTCAATTCTGAGTTCCTTGAGCACTCTCCATACTGTTCTCCATAGGGGTTGGACTAGGGGGCATTCCCACCAGCAGTGGATGAGAGTGCCTTTCATATTGCATCCCCGCCAACAGAAGATTGTTCCCATTATTTTTGATGTGAGCCATTCTCACTGGTGTGAGATGGTACCTCATTGTTGTTTTGATTTGGATTTCTCTAATGATGAGTGAAGGTGAGCATGTTTTCATGTGTTTATTGGCCATCTTTTGGTCTTCCTCAGAGAAGTATCTATTCATTTCCTATACCCATTTTTTATGGCTCACCACATCTTCACCAACAGAGATTTTTCCAGTGGTATAGATATGTGCCATTCTCACTAGCAGAAGATTATATCACACTGCTGTCTTGAATTGGATTTCCCAAGTGATAAGTGATGAGGAACATTTTTTCATGTGTTTCTTAGCCATCTGTGCTCTTCCTCAAAGAAAGGTCAGCTCATACAAATCTATATTGAAAAACAAAAAACTGGGAGGCATCTCATTAACTAATTTAAAGCTCTACTACAAAGCCATAGTAATCAAAACAGCATGGAATTAGAACAAAGACAGACTTTCAGAAAATGTGTCAGAACAGAATATCCAGTAACAAATCCCCAAGTATATGGACAATTAATCCTTTTACAAAGGAGCAAGAAGTTGAAATGGAATAGAGTCTCTTCAAAAATGATGTTGGAACAATTGGATAACTATGTATAAGAAATTAAAGATTTATCTTTATCTTGCACCTTACACAAAAGTCCATTCAAAGTGATTAAAGACCGTAAGATTATACCTGAATACATAAAGTTTATTGAGGAATACATAGGCAGAACATCCCAAGACATGGACTTCAAAAAGTCTTCAATGATAGGATGCCAATGGCATGGGGTATAGAACCAAATATGAATGATGGGACTATATTAAGTTAAAGTTTCTATATGGCAAAAGAAACATGGGCTAAAATTAGAAGACCTCTAACTGAATGAGAGAAAATGTTTGCAGTCAACATAAGGTTTGATATCTAGGATATATAAAGTTTTCACAAAGGTTAACTCAGGGAGAGGCATTTTTTTTATTTAAAAAATCTTTATATAAGCACCACAATTACAAGCATGATTGTGGTGGGGTTTCAGTCATAAACAAACACCCCCCTTCATCAGTGCAACATTCCCACCAGCAATCGCCCCAATCACCTCCTACCCCCACGCTTGCCTATATTCGAGACAGGCATTCTACTTCTCTCATTCATTAACATTGTCATGCTAGTTGTTAGTGTAGCTATTTCCCTAACAGCGTTAATCTCTCTTTGTGGTGAGCTTCATATTTTGGGCCAGTCCTTCCGGCCCTTTTCTCTTGTCTCTGGAATTATTACAATAATGTCTTTATTTTTTTTTAAACCCATAGATGACTGAGACTATTCTATGTCTATCTCTCTCCCTCTGACTTATTTCTCTCAGCATAATAGATTACATGAACATCCATGTATAGAAAAACTTCATGACTTCATCTTTTCTGACAGCAAAGATTTTTTAGCCATTCCTGTTTTGAAGGGCATCTTGGTTGTATCCAGAGTCTGGCTATTGTAAATGCTGCAATAATATAGGTGTATGGAAGAAATTTTTAAATTGTATTTTTGTGTTCCTGGGGCATATCCCTAGGAGTAGTGTAGCTGGATCATATGGGAGCTCAATTTCCAGCTTTTTGGGGAATCTCCATATTGTTTTTCATAAAGGCTGAACTAGGCAGCATCCCCACCAGCAGTGAATAAGAGCTTCATTCTCTCCACATCCCTGCCACCACTGCTTGTTCTCAGTCTTTGCAATGTGCGCCAATCTCTGTGGCATGAGATGGTACCTCATTGTTTTTTTTTATTTGTGTCTCACTGATGATTAGTGATGTGGAACATTTTTTTTCATATGCTTTTTGGCCATCTGTATTTCTACTTTGACAAAGTGTCTATTCATTTCTTCTCCCCATATTTAAATGGGATTAGATTTTTTTTATTGTAAAATTCTGTCAGTGCCTTGTATATTTTGTATATTAGCCCCTTATCTGATGGATATTGGGTAAATAATTTCTCCCACTCAGTGGGTGACTCTTGTATCCTGGACACTATTTCCTTTGAGGTGCAGAAGCTTAGTTTAATATATTCCCATATGTTTATATCTGCTTCCAATTGTTTGGAGAGTGCGGTTTCCTCCTTGAAGATGCCTTTAGTCTCAGTGTCATGGAGTGTTTTACCTACATGTTATTCTATATACCTTATGATATCAGGTCTGATATCAAGATCTTTAATCCATTTAGATTTTGCCTTCATAATTGGTGTTAGCTGGGGTTCTGAGTTCACTTTTTTTGCAAGTGGCTAACCAATTGTGCCAATACCACTTATTGAAGAGGCTTTTCTTGCTCTATTTAGGATTTGTTGCCCCTTTATGAAAGGTTTAGTTGATTGTATATCTGGGAAACATTCACTGAATACTCAAGCCTATTCCACTGATCTGAGGGTCTGTATTTATTCCAATACCATGCTGTTTTGATAATATTGCTTTGTAATACAATTTTAAAATTGGGGAAAGTAATGCCTCCTATATTCATCATCCCAAGTATTGCTTTAGCTATTCGTGGGTATTTATTGTTCCAAATGAATTTCAGGAGTGTTTGATCCACTTCTTTAAAGAATGTCATGGGTATCTTTAGAAGGATCGCATTAAATCTGTACAATGCTTTGGGGAGTATTGCCATTTGAATGATGTCAATCCTGCCAATCCATGAGCAGGGTATGTGTTTCCATTTTCTTGTGTCCTCTTTTATTTCTTGAAGCAGGGCTTTTTAGTTTTCTTTGTATAGTTCCTTCATTTCTTTATTTATTGACTCCAAGATATTTTAGTTTGTGTGACACTAATGTGAATGGGGTTGTTTTTTTTTTAATGTCCATTTCTGTTCTATTATTGGTGTATAAGAAAGCCATTAATTTTGCGTGTTAATTTTGTAACCTGACACTTTGCTATATTAATCTATTATTTCTAGAAGCTTTTTCATAGCGTCATTAGGGTTTTCTAAGTATAGTTTTATGCCATCTGCAAACAGTGAGAGCTTGACAGAAGAGGCATTTTTAAATCTACATTAATGTACCCCAAGAAGAACAAGGCTACCATTCTTAGCTCATATACTAATATTTCTTCCAGTCAATGAACCACAACATACCATATAATAAAATCAACCAGCCTGCAAAGGTTACAATGGGAAAGGAAAAGAGACCCGCACCACACTAAGTGAACATGATAATAGTTCGGAAGATCAGTCCAGTATCTGCTACTTTGTGATTAGGACTTTAAAAGGGAAATTTTTGAGGATGTTAAAAGAATTCAAAGAGACTGTAGAATAGAAAGCCATAAGAATCAAGAGGATATGAGGGTAGAAATGAGAAAATTTCTAACATAAATGACAGAACTAGAAAACTTGGTAGGTGAAATGAAAAATTCACTAGAAGGCCTCAGCAACATTGTAAAAGATTCTGTGGACTAAATCCCTGAGTTTGAAGATGAGCATTGTAACATATCCATAAAGATATGGTGTAAAAGTCTCTTAAAATAAATGAAAGTTGACAGTAGAAATTTGGATTCAATTTAAGAGGAGCAACAAAGAATCATCAGCATCCCAAAGGGCTAGAAAGACAACTCCTATGAAGAAGGAAGGATCAATTATATCATTTATGAGAAGTTCCCAGAACTGGAGAGCACAGGTAATCATAATCTGGATACCTGAAGAAATGCAGTTAAAGAGATCTAAATAAAAAAATTCTAAGACATATCCTAATTAAAATGATGAAAAGCCATAGATATAGAATACCTAAAGCAACAAGATCAAAGAATGAAATCATATACAAAGGAGCAACCTTCTGATATATAGCAGATTTACCAAAGGCACCAATGCAGTAGTGAAAAAAATATAATATAGTGAAAAAAATTGAAAAGATTGCCTTACTAAAGATACTTTACCCAACCAGACTGTCATTACTTAATGGATAGACAATAACTCAGGAACTTTTTAAACTGAAAAGCAAGTTTAAAAGAAGATGTAAAGAAGGTACAAAAGACAAGACAACTTCCACATTATATCAAACTTTTACAGGGTCAAAATTCCACAAAATTTCCTCAATATCACTGAATAAATAAAAAGTAAGGCAAATAGATTAGAAAGTTGAATAGAATATTCTGTTGTCTTCAACAAATACATTTGAATAGTCAGAGCAAATATAGCTTAAAAGTCCAAGGTTGGAAGGCAATCTTTCAGTAACAGAACTCACTAAAAATAGATGGGATGGTCATGGTAATACTAGAAATCAGAGAATTCATACTCAAAAGATTGTAAGAGATGCAAAATAAATTTTAATAATAAAGGGATAAATGCATCAGGAAGAAATCATACTCCTAAACATATATGCATTCAATGCAGAGCCAGCAAAATGCTTAAAATAACTGTTTATATATCAGAAAAAAAGGGCATCAATAACTACACAGTAGTAATTGGAGACTCAAACACCACTCTGTCACTGCTTCATAGATAATCAGACTAAAACTCAATAAGAAATACTGACTTTGAAGAAAGTAAGAAGAGAGAGAGTTAAGTAGATAAATATAAGGCAACTCTTTAAAAAATACATTCTTTTTCAATGCATATGGGATATTCTCCAAGATAGACTGGCATACTGGGCCATCTTCATAAAATTGAAATGATAGGAATCATATTAACTATCTTCTGAGAACAGGATACACTGAAAGTAGAAGTGAATTACAAACAGAAATAGAGCAATAACTAACATCTGAAAATTAAACAGCTCACTAAAGGACAATCTGGTTTGTTAGAGAAGAAATAAAAAAATATATGGAATAAAATGAGCATGAGAACACAGGCTATCAGAATGTGTGGGACACAGCAAAAGTTGTACTAAGAGGAAAGTTTATAGCTTTGCAAGTATCCATTTGGAAGAAGGAAATGACCCACATAGATAACTTGACCGAATAGTTTAAATATTGGAAAATGACAACAGAATGAATGGCATACAGGCAGAATAAAGTAATAACAAAACTTAGAGCAGAAATGAATGAACTGAAACCCTCCTATAAATCCAAAGGTTAATGAAAGTAAGAGCTTGTTCTTTGTGGAGAGAAAAGAACTCTCATTCACTACTGGTAGGAATACCGTCTCATTCAGCCTTTATGGAAAACAATATAGAGAGTTCTCAAAAGACTGGAAATTGGGCTCCCATATAATCCAGCTATACCACTCCTAGGGATATGCCCTAGGAACACAAAAATATAGTTCAAAAAATCCCTTCCTCACACCCATATTAATTACAGCACTATTTACAATAGACAGACTCTGGATACAACCAAGATGATCTTCAACAGATGAATGGCTAAAGAAACGGTGGTCCATATATACACAATGGAATATTATGCAGCCATTAGGAAAGATGAAGTCATGAAATTTTCCTATACATGGATGTATATAAAATCTATTATGCTGAGTGAAATAAGTCAGAAGGAGAGCTATAGAAACAAAATAGTTTCACTCATCTATGAGTTTTAAGAAAAATAAAGGACATTATTATAATAATGCCCAAAGACTACAGAGATGAGGACTGCAAGGACTGGCTCTCTAAGTGAAGCTCACCACATAGAATCAGTTTATTTAGAGAGATGACACAATATCATGACAATGTTAATGAGTGAGAGAAGTAGAATGCTTGTCTCGAAAACAGGCGGAGGTGGGAAGGAAGGAGATAGGGGACATTGGTGGTGGGAAGGTTTCACTGGTGAAAGGGGGTGTTCTTTTATGACTGAAGCTCAACTGCAATCATGTATGTAATCATGGTGCTTAAATAAAAAATTAAATACAAAAAGAGCTTGTTTTTTGAAAAAAAAAATAAAGATCAAAAAATCATTAGCTAGACTCAAAGAAAAGAACCCTAATAAACTGAATCAGAAATGAAAGTGAGGATGTCAAAAAAGGCACTAATGAAATTAAAGGATAGAGATTCTGTTGGGAGATTTTATGCCATAAAAGAATAGAACCTAGAAGAAATGAATATTGGACTTCTGTAACCTCCCAAAGCTGGCTGAACCAAGATATTTGATATATTGATCACCATTGAGGAAACTAAAATGGTAATAGTCTTCCCCAAAAGAAAATCCAGGCTCAGAGAGATTCACTAATTAATTATTTCAAGTTTTTAAAGAGAACTACTGCCAATCCTTTCCATGGGTTCTTACAGGATACTAAAGAAACAAAACACTATTGAATAGTTTCTTTGAAGTTAATTTCACCCTCATACCAAAAGCAGACAGAGACATCACAGACAAAAAATTTCAGGCCAATATACTTGAAGAACACAGCTGCAAAGATCCTCAACAAAATACAGGCAAATGGAATTCAAGAATACATACCAAAGATAATACACCATGAACAATTAGGATTCATTGGAGCATGCATTGATGGTTCAATAGATTCAAGACATTCAACATAATACACCAATCAATAAAAGAAAAATAACATATCAATGGATGCAGAGAAAGCATTTGAAAAAATATAACACTCATTCATGATTTAAAAACTCAACAAAATGTGGATTAAAGAGATCATACATAAAATAGTTAGATTCATTTACCACAACGCACAGCAGACTGTATACTCAAATGGGGAAAAACTAAAAGCCTTTCCTCTAAATTCTGGCCAAAGACAAGGTTGCCCACTCTTGCCACTTCTATTCAATATAGTACTGGATTTACTTAGCATTTAGGCAAGAAAAAGATATCAAGGGCATCCACATAGGAAAGGAAGAAGTCAAGCTCTCACTGTTTGTGAATGACATAACTGTATATTTGGAAAATTCTAAAGACTATACAAAAACTTCTAGAACAATACATTTGTATAATAAAGCAGCAGGCTACAAATTTAACAAGTAAAATCTAATTATTTTTCTATAATTAAATAGTGAAAGCAGAAAGATCTATAAAAAGTACTTCCAATCAAATTGTACCTGAAAAAATAAAGTATTTTGGAATCAACTTTAACTCAAAAAAATTAAAGATATAGAAAGAAAACTGAAAAATACGGCTTCAAGAAATAAAAGAAGACACAAGGAAATAGAAACACATCTTCTCATAGACCAGTAAGATTAATATCAAAATCTCAATACTTCCCAAAACATTGTACAACACATGTCCAATAGGATACCCTAACATTTTTTATATTTTTATTGCTTTATTTAATCTGTTCATTTTCTTGTGGAATTTTTATTTTTACAACAGTGGATTAAAAATATTTCACAGTAATATTTTAGGTACAAAGTGAAATTGAATAGGGGTATTTCCACTACCAATGTTGTCTTCCTCCACCCTTGTTCCCAGCATGCATCCCATATCCCCCTCCTTACCCCCCCCCCCACAGGCTACTAAAATAAGTGGTCCCCTCTGTGTCTAGCTTGTTGTAGATTGGGTATCAATTCTGTTGTCATTGGCTTTGGATTTGGTGTTCAAGTCTGATAATTTTTTATTTCTACTTTATGTTCATACAACTGTTTGGTCTTGGTACCCTCCCTTATTTCTCCTCCAATTTGTGAGGGTAGAACAAAGTGGTTTAAGTTATGTAGTTCTGTTAGAAGAAAAGAAGAAAAAAAGGGGGGGAGCACAAAAATCAAACAAGCAAAAAACAGGAGAACTCCTTCTAGAGGCTACAAACATTATTTTAAGAGAAGAAAAGGGTAAAGGAAGAAAAACATAACAAGAATACAAGAAAGAAAACAAAAACCTGAAAAGCACCACAGCAATAAGCACCACAGCAATAGAGACAACATCCAAATAATAACCATGGTCCTGAGATAAAAACAAGATAAAGCTCAAAACAAACAACATCAAAAGCAAACAAAAAACAAGCAACAATATAACAAAAAATTAAATTGTGCTATCTTTTTTCATAGGCACAGTAAATATTGGGGAGATTAGAAAGGGAGTTCCCTTGGCTTAAAAGATACAGGGTTTCTCCACCCTTGAAGTATACTGCCCCAGGAATAACTATAGGCTCTTTGCATACTCTTATTCTCTCCCCTAGGTCCTTTTGTGATGTCTGGGAACTTTCTGCTCAATTGTGGATGATAAAATCAGACCTCTGTAACTAGAGATTGTTGGAGCCTAGGTTGGGGTTTTTCTACCCTAACATTTTTTTTCAAAGAAATGGATAAGCACTCCTGAAATAACTGGAAAAATAAATCTCAATAAATAAGTAACACTTGGGAAAAAAGTAGTATTTCCACAACTTTAAATTGTTCTATAAAGTGGTAGTACTTAAAATGGCATGCTATTGTAATAAAGCTAGACCCTTAGATTAGTGCAATAGACTTGAATTTTTTCAATATCCTCTGGTATATAACCAATTAATCTTTGTAAAGGAGGAAAAATGTGAAGTGGAGCAAGGAAGGCCTATTTAACAAGTGGTTCTGAGAAAATGTGTAAATAAAACTTGCAAAAATGTACTCAAACATCTATTTAATCCTGTGCACAAAAGTCAAACCAAAATATTTTATAAAGACTTGATATAAGAACTGAAATCATAAGATGAATAGAAAAAAACCAGGTAGAATTCTTCATTCAATCTAAAGTTGTCTTCAAGGATGAAACACGACTGATCAAGTAAATGCAAGCAAAGATAAGTAAATGAAGTTACATTAAATAAAGAATCTTTTGCATTTCAAAGGAAGTAAAGACCGGGATATAAAGATTGCCCATGTTATTTTAGACCCAATGCCCATTTCATAAGGGGTTAATATTTGAGTTCTGTAAGGCACTCGTAGGAGTTAATAAGAAAAAATATAATTCCATCACAAATTGGGGTGAAGTGATAATCAGAAACTTTCTCAAAGAAGAGATTCACTTGAGCAAATGGCACATTAAAAATGCTCCACATTAATTATTAGAAAGATGCAAATTAAAACAATGAAATATATCACTTCACAGAGACTAGAATACATCAAAAAGAAAAAGAGAAATCTGTGCTGTCATATATATGGGGAGAAGGGGACTCTCATTCATTGCTGGTGAGAACATTGACTGGTTCAGCCTTTTGGGAAAATTATATGGACATTTTTCAAAAAACTAGAAATTGAGCACCCATGTGAAACATCAGTACTACTCCTTGGAATATACCCCAAGGAAGGATCCAAATATCCAATCCTATGTTTATTATTTAAACTAACCAGAATCTGGAAACAACTCAGTTTCTTGAAAACAGATGAGTGGATAAACACAGTTGTACATCTGCACAATGGAAAACTACACAACAATTGGGAAAAATGAAGTCATAAAATTTGCTTATACATGGATGGATATATAGAGCATAATGAGTGATGAGTCTGAGTAAGAGAGATAGATATAGAATGATTGCACTCATTTTGGGATATAACAAAAATAATAATGTAATTATACCCAAAGATAGTACAGAAGAGGAGCATTGGTCCATGGTAGAAAGTCTGCACAAAGAATGAGTAAGTGCACCTAAGCTAGTACAGGGACCGCTACTGGATGCTGAGAGGAGGTAAAGTGATATGTAAGGTATCCCTTTAGTATCAATATGGCAAAACTCAGTGTCTAAAAAGAAAAAAAGGGAAGTGTGTGTGTGAGAGAGAAACAGAGAGAGATTGCAAAGAAAATGTCAGAGAGATAGGTAGCGAGGAACACAGGGAGAGGATATGAGTGAAACTGGGGACATCGGTGGCAGGAATCATGTATTGGTGAAGGTATGGATGTCAGACAATATATGCCCGAAACTCAATATTGAAAAATTTTGTAACTATACAGCTCGCTGAATAAATTAAAACTTAATATGCTTATAAAATAAGGCCAATTCACTGAATCTTTCAGGTAGACCTATATAAGCTGAGATCTTTTGGGATTTCTCAGAAAGGAGGCAAGTGGCTCCCCTCCTAAAAAAATCCAGCAGCCCTCACCCCCACCTAATATTTATTTTCCATCACATAAATAGTCCAGTTCCAGAAATAAACTTAATCAATTGTTTCAGCTGCTAGAGCACTCAAATGTACAGCACATTTCATAGCACAGGCAGCACAGAAAATATGATGAGAAATTTGCATGGAATACTACCAGATAATTAGTAAAAACAATAACATAGCAGCCTCATCTAGTACCAAATAGCTCAGTAAATCTCAGACAATGACTTCAGTTAGACTTTTTTAACATATGACAATGATCACAAATTGACTTATTGATCTATTTCTGGTATAACTCATTATTATTATAAGCAATATGTAGTGAATTCTTTTATGCCATGTAGGGGGGTTGAGTTGGGGTGTGAATGGGAAATGGCAATGTGTGCAACAAAACTAATTTTGAAGAGCACTCCTAGCTGTGCTGACACTACAACTAATGTTGGGGCCGGAGAGATAGAAAGCAGTCGATCCAGGACCTAAGATAGTTGGTTCGAATCCTGGAGCCCTATATGGTCCCCCGTGCCTGCCAAGAGCAATTTCTGAGCAGATAGCCAGGAGTAACCCCTGAGCACCGCTGGGTGTGACCCAAAAACAAAAAATACAGCTAATGTGTTCAAGCTCAGAGAACCAGCATGTGTGAGCAATCTCAGAGAGTCAGCACAGTGTGTGATTTCAGGAAATCAATGAGAAACACTCTATCTATTCCAGCAACAATCCCCACTATAAAACTAATTACTAATGCAAGAGTAAGTTCATGCTTTATGTATATGGTAACAAAGCAGGATACCTTCACTGACCACAAGGTTCTGAAATTAGATGTGAACTACAAATGGGTACAGAAGAATAACGTTAACAACTGGAAATTAAACAGCCTGCTACTGAACAACCAGTGAGTTCTAAATGAAATCAAAGAGGAAATTCAAACTTTCCTGGAAAGAAATGATGATGAAGACACAAACTATCAGAATCTATCAGAATCACAGCAAAAGCCGTGACCGTAGGAAAATTTATAGCTTTGCAAGCACACATCAGGAAGGAGAAGGGGCATACCTGAATAGCATAATGACAATTAATAAAATTATTATAAAAATAATAAAGCTAATGAAATTAGAAAAATGATCAACAAAAGGAACCAATAGGAGCGAGACAGAAGGAAATAACAAAGCTTAGAGCAGAAATCAATGAAATGGAAGCCCTCCAAAAAACCCGAAAGATCAATGAAAACAGAAGTTGGTTCTTTGAAAAAAAAATAACCAAGATTGATAGACCGTTGAAACTTGATAGCCTGTATTATTTGTGGCAGGCTACAAAATTAACACACAACAATCAGTGGCCTTTATATTCACCAATAATGATAGGGAAGAAATAGACATTAAGAAAACAATCCCATTCACATAAGTGCCACACAAACTCAAATACATTGGAGTCAACTTGACTAAAGACATGAAGGACCTATAGAAAGAAAACTATAAAACATTGCTTCAAGAAATAAGAGAGAACACTAGGAAATGTAAACATATAACCCTGCTCATGGATTGACAGGATTAACATCATTAAAATGGCAATACTCCCCAAAGCATTGTACAGATTTAATGCAATCCCTTTAAAGATACCCATGACATTCTTCGAAGTGGATCAAACACTTCTATAATTCATTTGGAACAATAAACACCCACGAACAGCTAAAGCAATACTTGGGTAAAGGAATATGGGAGGCACCACTTTCCCCAACTTTAAACTGTATTACTAAGCAATAGTTATTAAAGCAGCATGGTATTGGAAGAAAGGCAGACCCAAAGATCAGTGGAATAGGCTTGAGTACTCAGAGAATGTTTCCCAGACATACAATCAACTAATTTTTGATAAAGGAGCAAGAAATCCTAAATGGAGCTAGGAAAGTATCTTCAACAAGTGGTGTTGGCACAACTGGTTAGTCACTTGCAAAAAATAAAGCAAAGTTAGACCCCAACTAACATCATGTATGGAGGTAAAATCCAAATGGATTAAAGACCTTGATTATGACCTGAAATCATAAGGTATATAGAAAAACATGTAGGTAAAACACTCCATGACATTGAGACTAAAGGCATCTTCAAGGAGGAAACTGCACTCTCCAAACATGTGGAAGCAGAGTTAAACAGATCAGAATATATTAAGCTGAGAAGCTTCTGCACCTCAAAGAAAACAGTGCCCAGGATACAAGAGCCACCCACTGAGTGGGAGAAACTATTAACACAATACCCATCAGAAAAGGGGCTAATCTCCAAAATATTCAAGGCACTGACAGAACTTTACAAGAAAAAAAATCTAATCCCATAAAAAAATGTGGAGAAGTATTGAACAGGCACTTTGATAAAGTAAAAATACAAATGACCAAAACACACAAGAAAAAATGCTCCACATCACTAATTATCAGAGACGCAAATCAAAACAACTATGAGGTACCATCTCATGCCAAAGAGATTGGCGCACATCTCAAAGAATGAAAACAAGCAGTGCTGGCTGGGATGTTAATTCACTGTTAATGTCTAGTCCAACCTTTATGGAAAACGACAGGGAGAATCTTCCCAAACCTGGAAATTGAGTTCCCAAATGATGTAATTATACCACTTCTAGGGATATACCTTAGGAACACAAAAATACAATATAAAAATCCTTTCCTCACACCTATATTTTTTCATTCATCTATAGATTTTTTGTAATATTTTATTTAAACACTTTGATTACAAACATGATAGTGGTTGGGTTTCTGTCATGTAAAGAACACCCCCACCACCAGTGCAACATTCTCATCACCAATGTTCCAAATCTCCCTCCTCCCCACCCCACCCCCGCCTGTACTCTAGACAGGCTTTCTATTTCCCTCATACATTCTCATTGTTAGGATAGTTCTCAATGTAGTTATTTCTCTAACTAAACTCATCACTCTTTGACCTCACACCTATATTAATTGCAATGCTGTTTACAATAGCCAGAGAATGGAAACAACCAAGATGCTCTTCAACAGATGAATGACTAAAGAAACTGTGGTCCATGTACATAATACAATATTATGCAGATATCCAAAGAGATGAAGTCATGAAATTTTTCTTTCTTTTTTTTTTCATTTAAAGAGTTTTTTTTGTCATGAAAGTTTTCTATACGTGGATGTACATGGAATCTATTATGCTGAGCGAAATAAGTCAGAGAGAGAGAGATAGACACAGAATAGTTTCACTCATCTACTCGTTTTAAGAAAAATAAAAGACATTTTTGCAGTAATCCTCAGAGAGAAAGAGAGGAGGGCTGGAAGGTTCAGCTCATGTCATGAAGCTCACCACAAAGAGTGGTGAGTGCTGTTGGAGAAATAAGTACAATGAGAACTATCATATCAATGTGAATGAATGAAGGAAGTGGAAAGCCTCCTAGGCTGGTGTGGAGTGGGAAGGAGGGAGATCTGTGACATTGGTGGTGGGAATGTTGCACTGACGAAGGGGGCGTTCTTTACATGACTGTAACCCAACTACAATCATATTTGTAATCAAAGTGCTTATATAAAATATCAATAAAAATAAATAAAAAATTAATAGCAGGATGCATTTGGGAACATCTAGATTGCTGCCTATATTAGAACGTTAATATTAGACTGCCTTTACCTTCTGTCTCAACACTTCGGAAATGATGATAAATAAAAGCAAAGGGAAAAAGAAAACAGAATGAGCCGCATATTCCTAACCATTTGGTAATTCAGTATGGGCATATATTGTTTTGAAAATGCAGTATGAATTTTATATATATTATATAATATAAGCAAGCCAAGATGAAGGTAAAAAAATATGGTATTTGGACACATACACACTGTTTTTCTTTGTCACTTAGGTGTGGGGGGCTCTGGTTAGCAAGCTTTTTCTGTAAAGGGTCAGATTGTAAACATTTTAGACTGTGAAGGCCTTACAATCTCTGGTGCAATCATTCTGTTGCAACCACACTCTGCCCTTGTAGAACAAAAGCAGCTGTACACAGTATAAAAACAAATGGGTGTGGCTGTGTTCCAGTAAAACTTTATTTGCAAAAACAGGTGGCAGCTGGATTTGATTCCAGGGCTGTAGTTAGTTAGCAACATAATAGGAGGATTAATACAAAAAATAAATTAAAGAAAAATAAAAATAATAGGGAATGCTATATCTTCATTTTGTTCAATTGACTGCATCATGTTTTAGCCAAGAAAAAGTATTGAGTTCAGCTCTGTTATTTATCCAAGAGTCATGAATCTTAACTCAGTGCTATAGAGGAGGGTGTTCAACACTTTGGTGGTGGTGAGATACAGTAATTTTGTATATCAAAACTATAAACATTAACATTTGTGCGACTATTATACTTGAACTATAATAAAAAGTGAGGGCAGGCAGGTTTTGGCCACAACTGTGCTCTGGTCTTTTTTCTAGCTCTGTGTTAGGGTTTCCTCCTGGGGAATTTATACAGTTCTGGGATTTGTATTGGGGTCTGCTAAGAACAAGGCAGGTGCACTTAACACTTGAAATTTTTCTTTAGCCCCATGGTTTTATTTTTTAAATGAAAAGCAATAGCAATTTTTTAATTCCATTGTTAACTCATAGTCTTTTGTGGAGCAAAGGAGAGGATGTGTAATCACATGAATACAGTGGAAGATCGATAAAACTAGCAAGGAAATGCACTATAATGTTATATTATTGCTTCTTGTATATTTAAAATATGAAAAGTCTCATGCTAGAGAGAAAATACAGGAATTCAAACTCACATTTTACATGTAGCTGTCAGTGTTTGATCCCTACTATATATGGTCCCCCACTATTACTGGATACAGCTCTGGAGGCCCCCAAACAATGCCAGCATGGCCCAGGTAATACCCACCGTCATAGGGCCCAAGCAAAGCTATATCCTCAGTCCCTCACATTGAACCACTATCTGAGACTTGCTAGGGTATTGCTCTTGGGTACCATCTCCCCAAAGTGAAGCCTCAAATATAAGTCTGTAGAAATTTCTTAATCGGGGGCTGGGCGGTGGCGCTGGAGGTAAGGTGCCTGCCTTGCCTGTGCAAATCTAGGACAGACCAGGGTTCATTCCCCCGGTTCCCCATATGGTCCCCCGTGCCTGCCAGGAGCAACTTCTGAGCGAATAGCCAGGAGTAACCCCTGAGCGTCACCGGGTGTCGCCCAAAAACCAAAAACCAAAAAAA
>PVKC010025829.1:0-16337 GCA_004027635.1 Crocidura indochinensis
CGTATACCCTCGACCGAAGAACGGTCCGTCTCTATTCGGGGAAGGCCGTCCTCTTCGACCGAGCGCGCAGCTTCGGGAGGGACGCACATGGAGCGGTGAGGGAGGAAGGGGACACCCGCCTAGCCAGCCAGATCAGCCGAATCAACCCTGGCGATCAATGGGGTGACAGATGTCGCAGCCAGATCGCCCTCACATCCTGGAGATCACTTTTAATAGTATATTCTTATTTTATTTCTTTTTTTTATGTAAAGCATTGTGATTTACAAAGTTATCCATAATTGAGTTTTAGACATACTTCTAATCCCACCACCAGTGTTGCCAAATTTCATTCCATACTTCTCCCACCCCTACCTTTCCACCCAACCTCCCCCCCCCACTCAACTTGTCATAACAGGCACCTTTAAAGTTTAAAAAGTTTAAAGTTTGAGTCTCATTTCTCCATGGTTTGAATATTTAGTTCTGTCCATCCTTAACATCTGCAATATCCCTAAATCAACTTGACCTCTTTCCCCTTTTATTTCACATCTATCTTCTTCTCTGCTCTATTCTATCTTTTCTTCTCCCCAGTACACTTTCCTGGGGCCAATAGTGTTCTAGACAACCCCATTTAAACCATTATATTCCCTCATAAAGTTACTAAAAATACCACATATAAGGAATATTATCCTGTATTTATCTTACTTCTGGTTTCATTTAACATTTTTCTGTTCCATCTATGTTGTAGCAAATTGTGTGCTTGCATTATTCCTTAGAGCTCTGTATTATCTCAGTGTGTATATGTACCACAATCTTCATGATCTTCTCATCTGCTGTTGTACATATAGGTTGATCCCAACTTTTGGCTCTTGTGCTGAGTGCTGTAATGAATAGTGATGGGAATATGTTCTACTTTCTTACTACTCTATTTTCTAATGCACTTCAGTATTCTTCAGTGGTGTACTTTTAACTGCATGATGATGTCTATTCACATTGTCTTAATATAAAAGATACATATTTTGTTTTCATAAAAATTACTAACATGAAATAGCAGCTTATTTTTATGTGTAGATGTATAATTAAAGGAATTGATAGATAAGTAGCTCATACAAATAACTATAGACTCATTAAAAGTAAATTTTGCTTATGTTACTTTAATGCTCTATTTCTTAAAAATCATATTTCAGATACTTATTTTTGCAAGGTAGATGAGAAACATAATGGTGTGAACATTTATGCATGTATTTAAGTTGTAGATAGACTTCTAGTCAATTTTCTCACTTCTGTTCAAAAGGTAGACTTCAAATTTGATCTGTACTCAAGAATCTTCTGTAACATCTATTTCCTGCACCTTCTGTGCATGATATAGTTGCATACCAGGCTGATCTCTGGAATAGTTCTTTTGAATTTTGCTAACTATATAAATACCACAACTTAAAGGTATATTCAATGTCACTATGTACCTAAAATATTACTGTGAAAGATTTGTAATGCACTTTGGTCAAAATAAAAGTTATTAATAAAAAGTATATACAATGATGTATATAATGTGAAATTTTTAAAGGCAAGAAAAGTACTAAATTATCTTTATCTAGAATTCTATTGCTGAAGTACTAAGATAATCTAAAAGAAAGGGTTATACCATATGTTTTATAATTGAAAAGGCAAATCTACAAAAGTTCAGCTCCTGCTTTAATAAATATCTGGTCACAGTGGGGTGGGATTAGAAGCTGAGAAATCATTAAGCAACCTGAGAAACTAACTACAGCACAAAGAAATTGGAAAATTCTCAATTCTTGTAAAGACACAGAATACACTAGACCCTGGAGTGACACAATATCTGCACTCTACATATGTGGGCACAAAGCCAGCCTGTTTTAGTGCTCGAGGCACATGTTAGACGAATCATCCATCACATCACTCTATACAAAACAAGAAGAATGACAGGTAGAGAAGGATTAAGATTACAGGCAATTTTTTTTAACTTCAAACCTTGCACATCTGAAACAAAAAATGATACGATGAATTAGAGGACATCAACTTACTGTGATGTTAACTTAGGAGAATGACTTGAAAATTCTCTTTAATAACTCCCTTCCATCCATTTCAGAGAGTCTCAGGTACAATTTTACTGTGTTTCAACTTTCCAAAATTACTCTTGCTCATCTGCTGCACAGCACTAATATTTTTACTGATTCCTAAAGATTATTTCAAAGTGACTTCATGTTTTAAACAATTTTATTACAAATGGGCTTGTTTTTGAACTTTAGTGGAAAAAATGAGTAGTAAATGAAATAATGGCTGTTACAGAAAGTGATATTAATAATACACAGTAATGGGACAACAATATTTGAAACAGGTGATAAAATAGCCCCTGAAAATGTATTGGAACATTTTCAAAGAGATCTTAAAAAGGGAATACAACACATTCACATGAAACTGAAGCAGACAAAAAGACCAGGAAAAGGTTCCTCTCTGTGACATATTAAAGCCACTGTCACCTAAAACCCTGTGTTTATCTCTCTGGCCCTCATTCTAGGTGTTTGAAATTTAGTCTGAAATCAGCTTATATCATGTATCTATGTATCATTTTTATTTCTATCAAGCCTTTTATGACTTTCACTGAATTACATTACCCGAAAAAGGAAGAATATAGTGCATTGGTTAGTAAATCTGCCCTCCTCCATCTTGAAATATACTTAAAAAGAAATATTGTCAGATCTGGAAATGTATCAATAAGACAAACCTTCTTGTGCTGGAGTGATAGTATAGTGGATATTGCCTTGCACATGGCCATCCTGGTTTGATCCCTGGCATACTGTATGATCCCCTAACTTCATCAGCAGTGATCTCTCAGAACAGCTCTAGGAGTAAGCTATAAGCATCACCAGGTATGACCCAAAAAACAAAACCACATTAACATTTTTTGTTTAATGAGTAAAAAAATTAGGTTGCTAAATAGTTTTGCAGACATAGATATTCCTTACTGTAAGAATTGCATCTGAGACAAACAAAACAGTGTATGTAGAAACTATACATATACCATTTGTTATAATTCTTTAAATATCGAGATTGAGTGACCAAATGCCATTTATTATAAACTGAAGAATCATAATAAGGTCATCGACATATCAATTATTCTAATTCAATAGACTTCTTAAGTATATGCCCACTTGATAAAAATATATCAATATTTAACCTAAAAAGTTAGAATAAATAAATTTTCGTATCTTTTTAATTTAGACTTTAAAAAAATTACCATTGAAAATAAAACTCTAAACTCTATTGTATCTTGCCTGGAAATGCCTAATTTGGAATTTTATTTGCTTATCTTAGAAAAGGAAACATTTCTCTCTGACTTGAACTCTGTATGTCCTAGTAGCTTTTATTGTGATCTGACTACTTTATTTTCAGGTCATTTGAGTAAAATTGGTTTTTGAAAGTGTCCACACTTGTAACATATTGTAACATGTTACATATTGTAACATATTTGGCTTCTCAAAAAAGAAATTACTGAAATACTTAAGTAAAGAACCTAAACTACTGACATTTCTGAGAATATACCCAATGTTGTTCATGGCATAAGTCTTGGATCAATAAAAATATTCTGAGCCACTTTTATATTTTAGAAATAGTATATAAGCCCCCTGTCATAATTAATGTATATGTACATATGTGTGCACAATATTAAACACAGAATCAGGCATATAAGGCATGACCAGTCTACTTTTTCTTTTTTTATTTCTTAACATGGCTCTGCTACACAGACATACACACCAAGGAATATAGTTTATTTGTTTGTTTTTGGGGGTCACATCCAGGAATGCTCAGGGTTGATGCTCTGACTATGCTTAGAAATTGCTCCTGAGTTGGGGACCATATGGGACGCCAGGGATCGAACCCAGGTCTGTCCTAGGTCAACCATGTACAAGGCAAATGCTCTACCGCTGTGCTATTGCACACCAAGAAATGTAGTTTAAAAGGAAGCCAGTAAATACAGAAGTCACTGCATATGTGTTTTGAGTTCTGTGTGTTGGGTCTATATTAGCAAGGTATAGAATTTAAAAAGATATGAAAGCTTGTAGAAAGATCATTCCAAATACTTAGAAGACAGAGCATACAGATAAGGTTAAGGCACTTTTCTTGCATGTGGGTGACAATCCCAGTTCAATCTCTGACATTTTATATATGTCCAGAGCACTTCCAAGAATGGTCCATGAGCACAGGATCAAGAGTAAGCCCTGACTATGTGTGGGTGTGGCTTGCCCTCCACACCTTTTTGCCAGTGCCTATTAGAGTGTAGCATTAAAGAAGACAAGAGCAAGAGAACATATCAGAGAAATGAAAACAGGCCAGGATATTTATGAAGAACTTTATTGTCCATATAAGACATTAACTTTTAATCTTTGGACAGTGAGCAGCCATAGAAAAAATTATATAGACAGAAGTAACATCATTTGAAAGACCACTTTGACTACTGTGTGAAGAATTGAAAGAGTGCATCAGTACTAGAGGTAGTCATTAGTAGGCTTTTGTAATCTAGGCAACATAAAATGTTAAATTAAGAAAATAGTAGTGAAGATGAGAGAAAATATTGGGATCTATTTAATAGTTTATCTTCCTTTGACTCTGCAGATAAATAAAGTTTCTATTTGTCTAGGCTACATTGTTTTTTTTCTTTTAGGGGGGCAACCTCAATTAGTCCTGAGGAAGGATAGATTGGGGATCCAAGAACTGTTTCTTATGATGATCAGCCTGGCAGTGGAGACCTAAGAGTATAGTGCATGGGTTTCCATAGCACAGTGTCACACTAGAACCCACTCAAGTGGCCCTAGAGCATCTAGTGATCTCTGTGCATCACCAGTAAAGGAGTTTCTCAGGACTCCCGAGGATGTCATTAAACTCACAGCCTCACACATGCCTAGAATATTCTGAGCTCCATTAATGTTTTTTTTTTAATGTTAATTCCCTTTAGTAATTCTCTAGTAATTCTTCATTATTTAACATAAACAAGGTCTATGCAGAGTTATTGCTTATTATAAGTAGAATGCACATGCTTTTTAAAAGAATCGCTCCATATCTCCAGCCAGAAACAAGTATTTTGTTTTGAAGTTTTTTTCCTTCTATGTGTTTTCAGGAAGCACTGTTTACAAATTGAGATCTCTCTGGCCAGAGAAAGAGATAAAATCTTCTACAGAAATTATTACTGCTAGTCAAAACCAATGTGATTTTATGAGTTCTTTTACTGATAAATTATAGCACTTTGAGCATCAAAGTATTGGATGACCTAGACCTTTTAGTTTTTTTCTCTCTGAGAACAAAGTCTTAGAGTATTTAAGTTCAGTTAAGTGTGGCTTGAGAGCATAATAGAAGAGAACATCCCCCATTTACCACTTGAAGTGAAAATTTGCTTCTGATGAATGTCTGAGCATATTCACACTCACTACTTTAAATGCTTCACAAGGGAAAAATCCATTAGAAACAACTGAGTCTTATTTGTTTGTTCTGAGTATGGCAAGAGAAGGTTGGTAACAAGTCAGGGTAATGACTGACTAGGTGACTTAACTGATTGTAAACTGAAAGTAATGGTATGTGGAATCCAGCTGGACATGGTACCTCTCTCTGCTTTATTTATTTTTTTTAACATCCCTTTTAACTTGATCTGAGATTGATTGAGACATTATCTTGGACCGTAGAAGCTGTTAGCCTTACTGGATGACAAAACACTTGTTGACAGCTTGCTGAGAAAATGAATGGAAAACAAACCCCAACAAAGTCCACACATTTGCTCTTCTATTCACTTTTAAGAAGAATGTGGCTTTGATTATTTAGGATAAAGAAAGAAATTGTAATACCATTTTTTATCAGTTTCATTATTTTCTTAACCTGGCTTACAAACTTTTCTGGAATATATCTACTTTTTTTGCAGAGTGTGTAATCAAAGCGGATACAGGAAATGTATTACTTGGGCCTTATAGTCTATCACTTTTGGTTATTCATGTCATTTTTAGCTCATAGAATTCAGTTGTGCCATAAGTATTGTACTTTAAGATTAATAAAAATATTTTAGATCAAGAGAATGACATGGCATAATGAAAAGGTAGATTTCATAAAGTGCCTTTAGTGCCTTGCCTTCAACATGTGCCTATGTAATGGAAAATGTGATATTTTTGTTAAATAGAACTATTCAATTACTTTCTAAACTGGCAGATTAATTTAAAAGTTTATTATATGTATATTGATTAACGATTTCCATATGTGAAATGATTTTTTTGCTTATAATGAGCTATAAGAAATTTAGCTTCATTTGTGTACTTAACATTTTTCTACATCTTTCTGGTAATAAATTATTTTTTACTATTGAGAATAATAACTGCTGTTTTGAGCAGTATGTTGTGTTATATTTTTTCTCTCCAATAATAACCATCTCCACATTTTCAGGAAATATCCATGTCCTATGGCAGAGGTTCTAAAACTGAAAAGATACTACTGTCAGTGTCCTCTTCAGAAAAGAAAATCAACATCACTGTGTTTCTTCCCATTTGTTTACATTAATTTCTTTACACAAACATACAAAAAATTGCATCCAAATTGCATTATTTTCTAGTACTCTCCCCTTCTATAATAACTTGAATATAACCCAAGTGAGTGGTATTGCTCACTTTGAAAAACACTTTCCTATGTTCATGGTGATCTCTCACACAGATGATTCTAGACTTTTCTTCTCAATCATCAGAATAAACTTTGTGCTGAGATTTCTAGGAGAAAGAAACAAGGGTGCCCATTGCCATTTTCCTTGATTCATAGAAAGAGCAAACATGCAGGAAAAATCTAAGCAGATTTCAGAGATGGAATAAGTCAGAACTTGAAATCACTTCACATCTCCAGCTAAAAAACAAGTATTTTGATGTATTTATCCTTCTTCATGTTTTCAGAAAGTACTGTTTACAAAACGGATCTAATTTTCTACAATTAAAATTTTTGCTAGTGGGCCACATATGGTCCACCATGCCCGACCTGAGCTCAGATCCCCAATGTAAGCCCTGAGTAAGTCTGCATGTAGCCCTCTAGCATAAAAGAGAGAGAGAGAAAGTGAGAGATGGGGAGGAGAGATAGTATATAAATTGAGTGGGAACTTTGGGCCACACTAAGCAGTGCTCAGGAGTTACTCTGGGCTCTGTACTCAGGAATCAGTCCTGGAAGGCTCAGGAGACCATATGGGATGACAGAGATTAAACTTGGGTCTTTCCTAGGCCCACTGCATGCAAAGCAAACACCCTACTGCTGTGCTATCGCTCCGGCCCCTAAATTCAATATTTTGAATATAATGCAGTATACAAAGTTATTATGTGCACTTTTGACTTACTTATTACATTGTTTGTTGAGTACCTATTTGTGCCGTTTTCCTTAATATTAAAAATTATAAATTAACTTCATTTGATAAGTTTAATCTTTAGATAGATCATCAGGTTAGTGAATATATTGAAAATGCCCATAATCGTGGTAATGCTGAAAATAATGAACTTGAATCATTTAGGATTTTTTATACCACAAGATCTACAAAATGATATATCAGATATTTTATAGATTAGACCTGATTGGATCCTAGAACTTAATCTCTGTAAAGTTGCTGCCTTATATCCATTTCTAAGCCTGAGGTAAGCAGGCTGATAACTAAAGAGTGGAGCATTAAAATAACCTAGAATTAATAAGATGGAGCTGCAACTTATGATTACAAAGTAGAACACACATGTCTCTCCCCATTCTCAAGTTTACAACTTAATAATGTAGGTTGCCAGTAGAATAGCTAGTATTCTTCACTACCAACCAGCACACCGACTCGCCATTGGCATCAACTGCAGCCCAAGACGTGATGGGAGCGACAGATGCTATAGACCCAGTGCTGCCTGACGACCAAAGTTTTATGAGAGATGTAATCACAGTTCACTTTACACCAACGTCCTTAACTTAAAATGACTGTTATCTTTCTTTTTGCCTTCTATTGTTCTGCAGTAAAGGAAATTCTGGACAACATTGTCGTAGATTAGCTAAAGAAACATAATACGAAGTCAGTACAGTTTCCTTTGTCAGCGTCGCACTTGGATACAGTTTGTAATCACACTTCACTAACTTCTTTAATCACACTTAACTTACACGGTTTAAGGAACCCAAGGACATTCCTGGCATTACTCAGCCAAACAGGTTGGACTTCAGTGTTAGGCTAGTGGTGCAGTATAACTCAGTTTAGAGGTGTCCAGGTCTCCCAGGGCCACCCCAGGATTGCTCACAGGTCACCTGGCCACACGCACCAATGCTTAGGAAGAAAAACATATATTTTATGCCAAATAGAAAATTGTCCCTATTAGAACCTGCAATTCACTAATCCATTTCCCCAAAAGGATACAAAGTCTCTTTATTCATCTTCGGGTAGAATATATTTCACTAAAACTTGGGTCATAATCTTATTTTATAAGTATAGAAACACAACATATACTCAGTGATAGGAAGACAGGAAAGAGGAAAAATGTTAGTTTATATACAAGTATAAATAAGTAAAACATATCCAAAACTCTTACATTCATTTAAGTATTTGTAATTACCATCTACTGGGCTTTCCTATTCCCTTTATAATCATTCCATTTGGCAAATACCTCTAAAATGTGTCTCTTCCAATGAAATAGTCCTTCACAATACCAGCACTATTAATTCATGATATCAAAATTAGTTGCACCTATTACTATGAAAATTACTATGAAAGATATGTAATCCACTTTGATCAAAATAAAAATTATTATTAAAAAAAGAAAGCTTGCTCTTCACAAAAGCATAGGATTAATCAATGATTAAAATTGACTTAATTTATACAAATGGATAATGTATGGAAACAATAAAGAATTTTAAAGCAAAAATTAAAGCAGAATTGTTTCACATTATATTTATTGGCTTTTGTTTCGCCTTTTAACAGTTTTTCGAGGTGCCGTTTGATTCCAATATGAATAGAACAAAGAACAGACCTCTGGTTCGTGGCCAGATCAGGTAAAAATCATTAAATATAAGACTCTTCCACGTTATAGAACATTTGTTTGTTTGGTAATAGTCAATAATTTCCTGGTCTTTTGTACTGCTTTCTGCAATGAACATAACATTCCTAAAGGAATATTTTTAAATTTTTAAATCAGGGTTTTTTTTTAACCTTTATCATAAATACACTTCAAAATGCAAAATAGATCTTAGATTTACAATTTTGTTGTGAGAGTAACTCATAAGATAAGAATCTTTTTTTAGGTTGATTTTAAAATATGGATTTGTTTTACTTGTTTTTTTATGGGGTTTTTGTTTGTTTTGGTTTTTGGGCCATACCCGGTGACGTTCAGGGATTACTCTTGGCTATGCGCTCAGAAGTTGCTCCTGGTTTGGGGGACCATATGGGACATGGGGGGATCAAACTGTGGTCATCCTAGGTTAGCCCTACCACTTACACCACTGCTCCAGCCCTGGATTTTGTTTCACTTGTAAAGAGAAAATTACTCCATAAAAACAGATGATTACAAGTAAGTCCACATAGGGTCTCATGAGAAAAATTATGTCTGAAGCACTATTTTTTCAGATAAACTTATACTGCTGTCAAAGGTCCAATGGACTACCAGTTTCATTAGTCTCCTTTCCCTAAGTCATGTTAAATAGAACTTGAAAGACTTATAAATATTTTAATATCACTAATGCTGACTGTTAAACATTTTACTTTCTAGAACTTTCACATCCACACATCCACCGTTCTAAAATATGTTTTTAATAAATAGCTGGAGCAGGCTAAGAATAGAAAGAAAAAAAAACTTTTATACTGCTTTCTATTAACTATCTAAAACCAGTGAATCTATTTTTTATATTTCTACATGATGCCTTCATGGATCATAAAATATATTTTATGTGTCACACTTGTGGATGAAATGATTAAAATCTTTAATAAAACAAAGAAACTGTTTAGTCAGTGAGATCAGTGAGTCGTCACTGTGGTATAGTAGATAGTAGAACGTCTGTAGGGCTATCTTAAAGATTAATTTCTCAGCTTTGATGATTCTCAGGATAATAGCTATGCAGGTTTTTAACTTTAAAGTCTAGTCAGTGATTTTGAAATTGTCTTATTACAGTTTTTTCCCTATTTAATTCAGACTGATTTACCTTACTTAATCCGTACAACTTCATAAGCTTAGTTTATAATTTAATATTAAAATATGAAGCACTTACATTGTTGATTCCTGCTGTTGAATAAACCAGGGAAAGAAATCCTTGAAAGTCTTGCTGATCTCTGCCAATTCAGACTTTGTTTACACATAACTTGGCTTCTATCTATATTCATTATTTTTTTGCAGTGATTGCAGTTTATTTTGAAGATTTTAATATAGAAGAACAAAATTAGATTCAAAGAATTTAAAGTAATTTATTATTCTTAAGAAAGAAACATTCTGGGGCTGGAGAGATAGCACAGTGCCATTTGCCTTGCAACCAGCTGACCCAGGACCTAAGGTGGTTGATTAAAATCCCAGTGTCCCGTATTGTCCCCTGTGCCTGCCAGGAGCTATTTCTGAGCAGATAGCCAGGAGTAACCCCCTGAGCACTTCTGGATGTGACCCCCCCAAAAAAAAAAAAACCCAAAAAAAAGAAAAAAGAAACATACCTAGTTATTCTTTTAACATTTTAAATTCTTGAGAAATACCCTAAAGGAACTCTTTTTATCCTGTAATACCCTGTCTGTACAATTGTACATGTTCATATGCTTCTCAGTGCTTCTAGAAAAACATAACATGTAGTCATGGGCATTGAAATCTTACAGAGATGAAACAGAGTGTTTAATTTTTATTTATTTAATTATATTCCAAAAGGGGTTAGAAGAATTATAAAATCGTTATAGTGAATTAGAAATAAAGGTAATGAAAGGTAGGATAAAAGAAAATAATTTGGGACAAGTAATAATATCACAAGAAAACATCACTTGGTTTTTATAAGATTAATTTTAATGTTCATTGTTTTTTCTGGTGAAATCAGTTACTTCGTAACAAAAATTACAAGCATCATATATTTTGGCTTTTGAGTCACACCCGGCAGTGCTTAGAGGTCATTCTGGCTCTTTGTTCAGAAATTGCTCCTGGCAGGCTCGGGGGACCATATGGGATGCCAGGGTTCAAACCATGCATGCCAGGCAAACACCGTATCTCCATGCTGTCTCTCCAGCCCCAACATGCATTATATTTTAATTATCATTCTAGCAATATGATGGAGATACTGGTAAATTCCCTCCATTATTCAGGTAAAGAAACTGAGGATTTTACAAATAAATGACAACTAATATCTGATCTAGTCCATTTCAAATTCTTAGTTCCTAACAAACTAAGGACTATCAAAAATATTCTGTCTATAAAAAACTACCTAAAGATCAAATTTCTGCCTCATCTTAAAATATAATGGGTAATTGTCAGAGACTTTAGAAGAAAAACCCTCAGAGATTTCAGTAGAAGAAACATAGATTTCTAAGTCATCTCTCAGTGACAAACTACTGTAGAATAGCTCCTCATGAGAACCATTTAGAGTCCCAACCTTTAAACAAGTTTGGAAGAATAAGGTCTTGGTTAGATATTATTTCTCAAGTATTCATCTTTATTATTATTATTTTCAGTGTTTTGAGTGTTTCAGGTAATGCCCAAGAGTCAAAAGAGGAGAGTTTCCTGTCTGATTGTAACATAAGCCAAAGATTAAATGGCTGATCAGCTGGTTTACATCTGTGGTTCTGGCAGAATCATTAATAGTGACCCTCTCAGTGACCCAGCTGGTATGATAAAAAGTCAATGTTGATGAGTATGATTTTCACAGAATGTTGCTATTTTTAAAACTATTTAATATAAAATTCAAATGCTTATCTTGCCAAAAAGAGAGAGGGATTAAAAGCCTGTACATAGAAAGTATAACATATTTAAACCCTTCTGTAGGTAGGCTTATAATATAGACTCCTTGTTGTTTGTTTCACCACACTCCTAGAGGTGCTTAGGATAAGTTGCCCTTGTCAAGGCAAATGCCCTACCTGCTCTCAGGGTGTAATTACTCTTTTAAGTAATATTTTTAAACTAACAGTTACATTTACATTTGCTTTTAAATCAAAACAAATAAAATTAATATGTTTGAACGTTCTGGTAAAAATGTCCTGGCCCTGTATGATTTTTAGTCGGAGAGAGTTGAAGTTGGCATTCATTTTCATTCTTTAGCAAAGAACATGCTTTAGAATTCATATTAGAAAGGTCACACTGAAGGAGTGAATAAACCTTCATAAAATATTGAATCTTAATTATTGTAGGGCCAGAGTGATAGCACGGTGGGTAGGATATTTGCCTTACATGCAGCTAACCCCAGTTCAGTTCCCCACATGCCATTTGGTCCCCCAAGCAGGCCAGGAGTAACTTCTTAGCACAGAGTCGGTATTAACCCCTGAGCACCTTCAGTGTGGCACCTGAACAAAAACAAAGCAAATTTATTTTTAAAAAGTGGAATCACCTGGGGCCCGGGAGATAGCATGGAGGTAAGGCGTTTACCTTTCATGCAAAAGGTCATCGGTTCGAATCCCGGTGCCCCATATGGTCCCCCGTGCCTGCCAGGAGCAATTTCTGAGCATGGAGCCAGGAGTAACCCCTGAGCACTGCCGGGTGTGACCCAAAAACAAAAAACAAAAAAAAAAAAAAAGTGGAATCACCAAACTAAAAGTCATATAATGAAGGTAAATGTCAGAGTAGTTATTTTACAAAAATTCTTTTTTGATTTTTTTTTTTTTTTTTTTTTAATGGGACGGAGGGGAGGCCACACCTAACAGTGCTCAGCGGTTACTTCTGTCTCTGCAACCAGAAATCACCTCCTGGCAGGCTCAAGGCACCAATATGGGATGCCAGGCATCAAACCCAGTCAGCTGCATGCAAGGCAAATGCCCTATCCTCTGTGCTATCACTCAGGCCCCACTAGAAAATCTTATTCATTATAATTGAATTTCAGCTTACATAGAACTAGTTTTGACTTAGAAATGAATTGATTAGAAAAAAAATGCATGTTTGTTTTGGGTTCACACCTGGTTTACTCCTGGTTCTGTTCAGAGACCACTACTAGCAGACTCTGGATTTTATAGGGTGCCAGGAAGTAAAAGAGGGTTGACCACTTGCAAGGTAAGCACCCTCTATTTCTCCAGCCACCAGATAGAAAATCGAATTATATCATAGTCCAGATATTCTTCATGTAGTAATCATAATCTAGTGAAAAAATGTCATGACCTTAAACTTGGGCAAAGTCATTGAATCAGTGTTTCCACACCATTGTTTCCACACATGCAGGCAGGAATCATAATTTCTAAATATTAATTCCTAACATGCTATGGGAATAATAATCCAGTTATGTAAAGAAAAGTATATTTTTATTTATATTTTTAATTTCTAGGTAAATGTAAAAACTTTTATCTGTTTTCAAAAATGTTTATAAATATATATACCTCCCTGGAAGTAATATAAAAAAGAAATTTAAAGTAAGTTTTAAGGCTGGAGAGAAAGATGCAAACAAAACATTTAACAAACAACCCTCAGAAAATGAAAGTAATATTTCCATATGTTTAAATTAGTATCATTAAGTGAAAGTAAGAATACAGGTTTTTCTCTTTTGAATTCACATTGTTACCCTTTTAGAGTCTGATCCTTCCAGTTTTATTCTCTACTGTTCACCTTTTTCTCATCCATTCTTTTATCTTATATTAACTAAATGCAGTTGCTGTGATTTTTTTTTTCACCTTTCCCTTTCTGCTTTTCGGAACACTAACCTTACCTTTCAATTGCCTACGAAGATTTTATCCCGAGTATTATTTCCTATGGAAGGGATGGCTATTTCCACATTTATATTTCAATACAAATAACAAGGAAAAAAGATGAAACATTTATCATGACTTCACTGCTTCACTGGAGTATGGGAATAGCTATCTATGTAGATATAGACATGTTACTATTTGTTACATGCAAGTAATAGTACTTCTGATTGATTATTTGTTGATCAACCTCATAAAATCTAATTCTGTAAGTCTAAAGCATTGCTTACACTAAAAATATAAGATTCTTCAGTTTTCTGGTGGGAAGAAAGTACTTGCTAATGTTTATATGGCTTATTTCAATTTATCTTCTTATGAGGTTGAGATATGAACTAGTTATTAGTTATTCTGGTTTGCTATTCCAATAATTGCAAGTGGTTATAGAGACGTTCTTTTGTAGCTTCTATTTACCAAATATGAATCCTGTGGAAACACTTGACCCTTTGGCTTTCTGCTTTTTACTTTAGGTCTGAGGCCTTTGTGGTAGAATTATTTATCAGCGTCTTTAATGGCTTAGGAGCCATCTGATAGATTTGAGTATACATACATCCTATCACTTAGAAAACTTCTCAGCTACAAGCAGATAAGCCGTAGTTGTGTGTTTGTCTAAAGAGCTTTAGCCATCTGTGGTTGATGAGGTCTATAGAGTTGTGCTCCAAAAGGTCACACTGGCTCCGTTTTAAGCTCTAATCTTGGCTCTTCACCACAGAGTTTATCCTTATTAACTTGGAGCCAAACCACTATACTTTTTCCCCTGAGACTGAATCTAATCATAACCACATCACAATGACTTCTGAAAGACATTCCTAATTGTAATTTGGAAGCATGTTTTAGTAAGTGAAAATTGTCATCGACAAAATCAAGAAGTGGTTTGTCTCTGACATCTCTAAGTTGTCTATTTCTCTGCTGTTTTTATATCCTCACAAATAGTGGCCAGTCTTTCATCTCTTATATCTCAAGTAGGCATCCAATGTTCTTGAACTCTTTTAACATAATGAAACACCAAGTCTTCATTGTAGTGTTATCTATCCCTAACTAGATGAAATAATCAAGTAGATTTAGTATTTCCAGAGAGAGGAGTCAGAAAATTAGTAGTTATAAGAATATACTCCCTCTCAGTTATTTCTAAAATATTCCTGTTTTTCTTAGAAGGATCGGACCAGTTATTTTTTCCACAGATTATACCTGTCAGAATTTTATACATACGTTTAGAAGTTGGAAACCCAGATTCTGCCTATTTCCAAAAACCTATATATAGAACAACTTGCCTGATAGCAGGTGTTCGACTTAGATTTTTCCTAGGTCTCTCTCAGTACTCTAAGCACATAGCACCATTAGTTTCTTTTGACTTAATATTTAGACAGGTGATTCCTCTATTCTAAAGAAGTCTATTAAATTATTCTTTTTAGTTTTTCCTCTGTTCCCCCCCTTTTTAAGGAAAAATTTACCCACTTATTATTTCATCAGAACTTAGGTTCCATGATTATTGTTTATCTCTTCTTTTTTGTGTACTTTCCATTTCCCTAATTATTGGCACTTTTCACCCCACCTTTACATCAAGCCATGTATTTTCATATTTTAATTAATTATACATCCAAATGATAACCTCAATTTTAGCGCCAATGTCTTAGAGCTGAAACCATTCCAATTCCAAAGCACTATGAGAAAAATTGATTGCTGAAGCTTTGGCCAGATAAAAATATCTGGTCCATTCTCTTGGCAAGAAAAAGGCATAAGGGACCAATTAAGTATGGTGGTGAGGAAGCAAAATGTACCTAAGGCTAACTCTTTCCAGATATGCTTTCATGTAACTTGAGCTTGCTGTGGAGCAGATGTCTCAAGTCCTCATTCTGTTTTGTAACTTTTTAGTTATAATCTGTCATCCTCAACCCCAATACTTTTTATCAAATTATTTTTAGTATTTGTCTTTAAAACCTAGTAAGATGTTCTTAAAGTGAATATTTACCAAATCTAACTTTTAACCTCATGTCAAAAGATAATGTGCCCTCCAACATCTCTTCCTATATCTGCAAGCTTCTCAGTAGGAGATTGTCCTCCTTGTTTCAAAGTTGGAGGTTCTGTTTTATGTTTCTTTCGCTTTTTGTTTCCAGATTTCAGAAATATGTAGACAATTTAATATGCCATCTTCAACTGAGACTTTCAAATTTAAAATTTCGGGGGGTGCATACTTGGGGGTACTCAGGTGTTACTCATGCTCAGAAATCATTCCTGGCATCTTGGAGGATCATATTGGATCAGAGATCAAACCCAGGTCAGCTGTCTGCAAGGCAAACACCCTCCCCACTGTGCTATCACTTGACCCTTAACTTTAAAATTTCTGGCATAAAGTTTCAAATAATCAACTTTTTCTGATCCACTTAATGAAAATAAGTTGAGCTGATCGAGACCTAATATTTCACCTGTATATCCTACAACTAAGTCACTTGTTTGACTAAATTAATTCATTGAGATTAAATTTATT
>PVKC010025830.1:0-16338 GCA_004027635.1 Crocidura indochinensis
CAAAAAGACCAGGACCGCCAACTACAGAAGACGGATCAAAACGACATTGAGGGAACAGAACTTTGAGAACCATGAAGATAGCCATAATCATAAGTTCAACTCCTTGAATTGTACAGATACCGAGACCTCTAGAGACAGAGGGCTATTTTATCGCCCAAGATGAAGCAGAAGTCCTCTATGCACCAAAAAAGCACCTACGGGAGAGCAAATGAACCTGAAGAGTCTATAGTTAATCCCACGACAATATACTTCAAGGCTGGAGAAACCCTGTACCTCTTAGGTAAAGGAAATCCCTTTTCCAATGACCCCAATATTTACTGTGCATCTGCAGGAGTGGAAAAAAAACACACAAAACATTTTCTTCATTAATATTATTGACTAATACATTTTTTATTGTTGATTTCATGGTAATAGGTTGGCGATTGAAGTGGATATCTCCATTTATATTTATTTATTTATTTTCTTGTTGTTTTTTTTCTCTCCCTTTTTTTTCTTCTTTTTTGAATGCTCACAGGATACTTTGACAGTGCTTTAGGTACTGCTGTGGTGCTTCACCATCTATTTTCCCCTACATCTCTCAAACCAAGGATGAAACCCTCTAGAAGGTCTCCTTCCATTTCCAGAGTATTTGACTTTTTTTCTTTTTTCCTTTTTTCTTTCTCTTCTCCAGATTATTACTTCTCTCCTCTTCAAACAAAACCACAAGACTTGAACTAACTAGTCCTGTATCCCAATTGGGGGGTGGGTATAAGGGAAGTACCAAGACTAAACAGGTGTAGGACCACCAAGTAGTTAGCTAGGCACAGAGGGAATCACTAAACCTGGCAGCCCCGGGGGTGAGGGAGGAGAACATGTGAGGTAGGATGGGAAGAGAGGCGGAGGGAAGAGAATTTGGTGGAGGGAATTCCCCTGATTTTATGTTATCATGTACTTAAAATATTATTGTCAACAATATGTAAGCCACTATGTTTAAAATAAAAATTGTTATTATGGAAAAAAAAGGATGTATTTTTAACTATTTTCACTTGAGTAAATGATCTAAATAGTAAATTGATAGTGCTCTCTATCACTTCAAAATTTGTGACAAGATTTTAGACCAAAATTTATTCTTGGAAGAAAATGTTATTTCACTAAATTAGTTTGCAGTGAATTAATTACATTTAACCAACTGATGTTTCATTCCCAATAAATTAAGTCCACATCATAATTTCAGTATTTGGGGAAAGATTTTTTGTTCTGTCTGCAGGGAAGGAAAAATATGAGTTATGGTACGAATTTGCAATCGTCTGATATCTGAATTGCTCAAAATTTGTTATAGAAAGAATAGTTTTGCTATAAATATAAATTTCACAATATTTCCATAAAAATCTAGATAAAATCTAACAAGAACATAAAAGCTAAACTCTTCATATGAAGGCAATGCATCAAAGAATAGTCATTCCTTATCAAGAACCAAAGAATTGATAGATGTAAAAGATGCATTCAGATCAAAACATATTCTGGGCATGTTTTAAAACATGAGGTATGCATTACTGTGCCACCTTTATTGCCATCAGAAAAATAGGAAAATTGCCTTTTCCAAATATTTTAAAGTATAGTCACAGAATTACTAATGGCAGATGCATAATGTTTCAAATAAGTAGCCATTATCCTTCTCAAGAAATGAAAAGATTTTCCAAGAGAAGAGATAAATAACAGCACGAAAATATTGATGCGTAGGCATAGATCTGGGCATTTGGCTCAGTGATAAGGTATAGATCCTTGACAAATCTCATCTGGGTCTCCTGACATTTCCATTTATCTCTCCTTATAGAACTTGCCAGACTCTGGTCATAGCAGTACTTGACAGGTTGCTTGAACTTGTATGCAGTCTTCATTGTTTTGTTTTCTTAACTAACAGGGCAATCATTTTCAAATTTAAGTTATTTAGATTAAAATATGGAACCAAGAGTATAGTGTCTATATTCTAGATGCATAAGAGGTCTACATGAACTGATATGTGCTGAAATTTTTATAAACTGCTCATAAAACTGTTTCTTTTCTTTCTGACTAAAATAAACGTCATCTCTCTTGGAGTGGGAGTGGTGATTATAAGACTGATTTTGATCTATAAAATGTGAGCAGAACTGACAGTAATTTTTGGAAGTTATTGAGGGCCAGTATCAACCATTGCTTTATTCCAACATTAGTACTCCATATATCTTCCCCATCCCAAAATGTTCTCAGATAAGATTCATATGAAAATCAAAGTAATAGTACAGTTAGTAGGACACTTGCTTTGCATAAGGCAAATTTAAGTTTATGGTTACCCCTTCCAGCCCTACTATTAGTGATCGCTGAGAAAAGATCCAATAGTAAATCCTCAGAACCACAGTGTGTAGTCCAAATTTCCTACCCTCAAAAGAGGGCAATATGGTTTGGTATCACTCTTAGGTCCCCAATAAACTTTAGGCAAGTCTTTCTTGTCTTTTGTCACTGAAATACTTTGACAGTTCTTTATATCTACTGCATAAACCACCCTGCTGAGAATCACATGCAGAGCACTTAACAAAAAGTACTAAACTTATTCATTAGTCAAACAAAAATTGTCTGGTCTCCCTCTATTTGCCACATAGTGAAAGTGATGGTAAAAAAGCAAATAGAATCCATAGTCACATGGAATTGGCAGGAAGCACTAGTCTGCTGCCACTTCAAAATGAGAAAGATGTTTCTCATTCATGTAAGATCATAAAATCTTTGAAGATAAAATCTAACAAGATCATAAAAGCTAAACTCTTCATATGAAAGCAATGCATCAAAGAATAGTCATTCATTCCTTATCAAGAACCAAAGAATTGATAGATGTAAAAGATGCATTCTGATCAAAACATATTCTGGGCATGTTTTAAAACATGAGGTATGCATTACTGTGCCGCCTTTATTAATGCTTTATAGCTGCTTGACTTAGTATGTCTCTATTTTACCCAACAAAATTGTTCTACTTTTCTAGAGTCAATGTACAATTTGCTCATAGAAAAAACACACTCTAGTCATTACTGTTCCAATTAAACCAAATTACCAGACTAATATGCCATCTTTCTAGTCTTCGTGTATTAGACCCATTTAAGCTAAAACACCATGATATCTTACTTAAAAAGACAAGAAATGGACTAGGGCAATAGCACAGTGGGTAAGGTGTTTTTGCCTTGCAAGTATTCCACCCGAGTTTGGTCCCTGGCATCACATATATTTTCCGGAACACCATCAGTAATAACATCTATGTACAAAGTGAAGAGTAACCCCTGAGTACCACCAGTTATAGACTCCCATAATATAAGTCAAGAGTAACAATTTGAATGTTATTTGCTTTACTCCCACATCCATAAATGCATCTAAACATAGTAATTTCCCAAAGGTTTCATCTCCCAACACTATCATATTGAAGTTTAGAACTTCAAATTATGAATTTTGGAGAGCATGAGAACGTTTAGTTAGAACATTTAGTAGAATAATAAAATCTATAGAGTCAAATCAACTCAATTGAACATCTCAGTTTTACCTTTTGCTAAATATCTGATTTCAGTTAGTTTCCTTAAGCTTCTTTACACTTAAATTTCACCTATTAAGAATAGATTTTTATTTAGTGGAGTTATAATAGACATCAAATAATTTAATATACCTATATAAAATATTCCTGAGGTTGATGTTTTCTATGAAATAACTCGGGAATCCACAGGAATCTAATAAAGGATCAGCATTCTGTTATTAAAAATAACATAAAGCAGTCATTTAAAATGATATGAAAATTGTAGACACTTCATCAATATTTTAAAGATTACTCTGTTTGCTTCAGAAAACATTCTATAGATTGTTCTCAATGATTTCATATATGTTTGAAATCTCCCATTTCCTAGTAACTTCTCCCAGCAAAATATAACAAACACTGCAGGGAAGCTCTGGGTGGCTTATTTAGTAATAAAGTCCAATGTATCACCCACATTACAATAAAAATTCTTTAAGGGATTGCATCAGGAGACTTTAGACATCTCTGTCTCACTCTCCTACCTGCAAATAGATTTTTTAAGCTCTATTACCTTCTTTTTAATAATTTATTTTATTGTTTCCCATTCCCACTCTAGTTCATTGCTATTAGCTCAAGTATTACTGCAATAAAATGTATTTCTGTATAGCTAACACCATTTTTATGTTTCCCTTGTACCCATTCCTCACAAAATGCCATCTGGTAGGTGATTTGAAGCATTTTATTTTTATCATGGTGACTACATTATTCTTGAACAGATAAAAACTATGCTGGATTTTTAACCCAAATATTCACCCTGATATTAATTTATCTCAATTTTTATTTTTTAGTTTAATGTATTTAATTGTATTTTATTTTAGTCACTTAGTTTACAATTTTACAATACTGGGAGTTTCCCATCATCATTTTTTCTGGGACCCACCTCATTCTCCAGAATTCACTTTCAAAACCCCCTTAACAATCTTAGAATCTATTTTTTTATCTTTAGTTATTTTACTATAATCACCATAATGGAACTAGTAGTATCTACTGGTTTGACTTTGTGGGATACTGAGTAAAGCACTGTGTCCAGGGTTTGCTTTTTTATCCTCTAGGCCAAGGTTATTTGCTCTATTTCATATAAGGAGAAATAAAGAATCAGTTACATGACTTCCAAATTTATGTCCCCAACCTGTATCTCTTCCTTGTAAGTGGTAATCGGAATTTCATCATTAAGAACATGTCATATGCAAGATAGAATTTCTTCCTCTTAACATTTACCTCATTTCTCAAAAACGGGGAAAAATAACAAAACAAAAAAACTTAGATCAAATCTTTCCCTGCTGGTTCTCCCTAAGTAAATAAATAAGTAATTTGACCCTACAAGACTTCCCTAGGTCAGGAAATAGTAATCTGACTTGTTCTGGCAGAAATGTTGCCACTATTATTGACTCTTAGTTTTATATTCTGCATTTGATACAACAAACTGTTTCAAAGTTCATCATTTCCAAGAATTTCCCTATTTCAGGCCATTCTCTCACCTGAGTGTAACACTAGTTTCCTAGTTTCTCTCACAGTCGCCCCCTTATTTCCTGTAATTGCTCTCTGTTGATGGATAATAAATCAACACAGCTAGCATGTTGAAACAGTGCACATTTATTATGTAGTAATTTATGAAGGTCTGTAGTCTGAGTATTTATCTGTGATCCTCCATTTCAAGAATACCCACAAAACTATAATAATTGTTGGTCAAGGGTCAAGTCTCAGCTGAAGAAAAGACTCAAACAAGAATTACCTCCAAGCTTACATAATTATATTCAACATTTAATTCCTTTGAGGACTATAAAACAGTAGAAATATTAATTTCACCTTCTTATACAGTTTTACTAGTTTCACAAATGTGTGCTAGTCAAAGGGGCCATAAAAAAGTTAGTCAGATGGAAATCAAGTGTGTTGTATCTAATTACAGAGACTTTGTCCTGTCTTTATCACCTATTCTGGAATAAATGCAAGTTACAAATCCTTTCTACACTTAGGGGAAGGCACTGCTCAAGAGTATAAATATAAGGAATTTGAACTCATTAAGTGCCAACTGAGAAATTAAGTGTCATATTTTTCTACACTATGCTTTTTATGTAGTTGGAAGAGTTTTTTTTTTATTTGAATCATGACATGTCATTATTCTATTTCAAACTTTCCAGATATTTTTTATTTAAGACATAGTGGCACCATGTTATTCATTATGGACTTACTTCATCTACTTATCATCTTAAAATTTCCTCCATGCACCACCGTAGTCCAAATGTGCTGATTGCATTCTGGTTCTTCAAGCTTACTCTGAATTGTCCTGTTTTATTGTGATTCAGTCTGTCTACAGCACTCTTACCAGATACAGTTTGTCTTTCCCTTAATTCATGCTTTTGTAAGAAAATATTAGTTTTAAAGAGTACTTCTGATTCATGCAATATAGAACATCATGTTTAATTACACTCACATTTTATTATTATTATTTTTATTTCAATATTAAATTTGACCACAAGAAATGTTATCTGTCACTTTATTTCAAATACTTCTCAAATTGAGTGGAAATCTTTATGGAGCAAAGGTTAGGCAAAAGATAGAGAGTGAGATCAATAGAGGAAGAGAGAGATGTATATCTACATAGACATATATTATATCTATGTATTTAATAACCTATCTGATAAAATTAAGGGGAATTTTGCTAAAATAAATGCAAGTACTATAGAAATGAAAAAGAGAGGGTACATATTTCTTATAATCATTATGCTGTAATCATCCAAAAGAATGGTCCAAAAGAAGTACTACATTCTGATTATCACTGGAGAAAAGAGTAGCTTCTTTATTTAATATGAAATTCCTTCATGAATATTCAGTTCCCTTTGGTTCTGTTTCATCAAGCAACCTGTTGTTACTCAGTTATCTTATTGTCCTGTGTGAATCACCCAACGTGCCTTATTTCCAACCATAGTTGAATGGATCTGATGCAGGGTAGCCACAAAGAATTAGTGAAGCAAGACAGGAAAGATCATGAAGTCCAATTGGCTTCTTGCCTCATGATTTCTCTGAACACACCAAGCCAAAACTGAAAACTCCCTCTATTCTACTAGTACAAATTCAACCTGGTGGGGGAGGGTCGAGAGAAATTCTGGTAGAATGTTATGTATCAAAGGGATAGGTGAAAAGAAAAGAGGAAGTTGGGGGAAAGCCTTTGTTATGGGCAAAAGTATCATCTAACAGCCCCCCACCCCCAATACCTAAAAAAAAATCTAAAAGAAGGTCTATTGAGCACAAGATTTTGATTACTAGAATTGTTCATGATTACTGTTCTCAGTATTTTTTTCAGTATTTCCTCCTGATAAATGTCAAAGTGGATTTTTTGTTTGTAATGTACCATCAAAGTTAAATTATAGGTGGACAAGAAACTAATTTATGAACTTGAACTGATAAGACCTATTCACTGTAATCTTCATTTAGTGGATGGCAACAAAGATGAAGCATAACTAAAAAGTTATTGAATCTATTCATTGTTGCCATCTATTGTTCCAGAGACTATACACATTTTGAAGATGATTAAATTAAAGTTTACATTTGATTGCATGCAAGAATTGTAGATCTTCAAAATAGCTTTAATAAGCTTAAGGCTTAAGTTGTTGCTAGAAGAAAAAAGGGACATTACTGTGACATTAGGCATAAATTTTACATTTAATAGATAGATTTTCATTCAATGAACTGCAGTTAAACAAAGCAGAAATGCTGCAGATATTTTTCTCACTTGCTACCCAATAAAGTAAACTGGCTAACTTCCATGCCCTTCAGGGTTCCAGAAATACAAACAGGAAACTAACATTTCCATAGCAATAACAATTCTGTAATGAAAGCTGAGGGGAAGCAATAAAATAGAAGGTCAAAATAAAAGCAGTTTACATTTTATTAACATCCTAACACTATATCAGTATAAGTTTTAAATATTAAAATGGAATCAAATGCAATTAGAAATGCTTCTATAAAAAATGACATGTTCCTATTTTTAGGAACAATTTTTCTCAGTTTTATTGTAAGATATAAATTGCACATTTCTAAATCCTCTCAATTTTTAAATTCTACTATTAGCTTATGGATAATTCTTTCCTGATAAATGTACTGTATTTTTAGTGTAGATATTTTCAATGTCATGCAATCTATCATGCTGCTCACTCATATTCACAATATTGTTGTGAGACATGATAAATATAATCTAAAATAAAGCCTGCACTTTGAGATATCAAATGAATTCTTTTAGACTTGTATAGTAAGATAAGTGACTATCCATTGGACAGCGACAGAACTATAACTTGGTAAAGTGGTGTGGGTTATGCAATACTTGAATCTTTGATTTCAAGAAGATTAAATATTCCTTTTCACTAACTATGAAAGATTGAGTTGATTTCCAAAGATAATATACTTCAATATTTTATGGGGTAAAATAAACTGAATGTCAATGAAAGAGAAAAAGAAACATTTCCACACCCAAATGGAAATGAAAGATCAAATCATGAAACAGTGTTAGGAAGAGAGTATTTGATTCTATAAGTGAAAATTTTTATAATAACCTTGAGTTGAGTAAGCTTTTACAGTCTCTTTGATCAATCAGGTGAATGGTATATTTATCAGTTGATGGAGATTATAAGCTTAATATTGTAGCTAATAACTTGGATATTGATTCAAAAAAGTATAACGTCTATATTATAGGAGACATTTTTGTTTGTTTTTGGTTTGGGGGCCATACCTGACTGCTCAATGGTTACTCCTGGCTCTAAGCTCAGGAATTACTCCTAGTGTGCTAAGAGGCCCACATGTGGCCCAGCAATCAAACCTGGATTAGCTGCAAACCATGAGAGTTTGACTTCTTCCTTTCCTATCTGGATTCCCTTGATATCTTTTTCTTGCCTGATCGCTATAGCAAGAATTTCCAGTACTATGTAGAAGGGGAGTGGTGAGAGTGCACAGCCTTGTCTTGTACCAGAATTTAGAGGAACGGCTTTTAGTTTTTCTCCATTGAGGATAATATTTGCCATTGACTTGTGGTAGATGGCTTCAACTAGATTGAGAAAGGTTCCTTCCATCTCCAGCTTGATGAGAGTTTTGATCAAGAATGGATATTGAACCTTATCAGATACATCTATTGATATGATCATGTGATTTTTATTTTTTGTTGTTGATGTTGTGTATGATGTTGATAGATTTACAGATGTTAAACCATCCTTGCATTCCTAGGATGAAGCATACTTGGTCATAGTTTACAATCTTCTTGATGATTCATTAGCTCCTATTTGCCAGGATTTTGTTGAAGATCTTTGCATCAACATTCATCAGGGGTATTGGTCTGTAATTTTCTTTTTTGGCAGCATATCTGTCTGGTTTTGGTATCAAGGTGATGTTGGCTTCATAAAAGGTGTTTGGGAGTGTTCTCTCTTTTTTTTTTTTCAATTTCATGGAAGAGCCTGGCTAGGATTGGTAGTAGCTCCTCTTGAAAGATTTGAAAGACTTCATTAGGAAATCCATCTGGGCCTGGGCTTTTCTTTTTGGGCAGATGTTTGATTACAGTTTCAATTTCCTCAGTAGTAATGGGGGTGTTATGATATTCTACATCCTCCTTACTTAAATGTGGAAGGTTATAAATGTCCAAGAATTTTTCTACTTCTTCTAGGTTCTCATGTTTAGTAGCATAAAGTTTCTCAAAGCAGTCTCTGATTGCACCTTGGATCTCTGCAATATCTGTCATGATCTCCCCCTTTTCATTTCTAATACGGGTTATCAGATTTCTCTCTCTCTTTCTTTGTGAGTTTTGCCAATGGTCTATCAATATTGTTTATTTTTTCAAAACAACCATCTTCTGATTTCATTGATCTTTCGGGTCGTTTTTTGGGTTTACACTCATTGAGTTCTGCTTTCTGCTTTGTTATTTCCTTCTGTGTCCCTATATCTGGTTCCTTTTGTTGGTCATTTTCTAATATTTTGAGCTGCGTCATTAAGTTATTCAGGTATTCCCTTATTCATTCCTGATGTGTGCTTGTAGAGCTATAAATTTTCCTCTCAGGACCACTTTTGCTGTGTCCCATAGATTCTGGCAGTTTGTGTCTTCATTATCATTTGTTTCCAGGAACGTTTTGATCGTTTTTTTTTTTTTTCATTTCATCTCGGACCCACTGATTGTTCAGTAGCAAGGTGTTTAATTTCCAATTGTTAAAGTTTTTCTTCTGTGTGGCTTTGTAGATCACATCTAATTTCAGAGCCTTGTGGTCAGCAAAGCTAGCCTGCGAGTTTTCTGTTCTCTTGATTTTATGGAGGTATGTTTTATGTGTCAGCATGTAGTCTATGCGACAGAGTGACCCATGTATATTGGAGAAGATTGTGTATCCAGGTATTTTGGAATGGAGTGTCCTATATATATATCTACTAGTCCTCTTTATTTCATTGCTCTTTTCAGGGCTAATATGTTTTTGTTGGGTTTCAGTCTGGTTGACCTATCAAGTGTTGATAGGGCCATGTTGAGGTCTCCCACAATTATTGTGTTATCATTGATTTCTTCTTTCAGATTTATCAGTAATTGTATTAGATAACTTGCTGGTTTCTCATTGTGTGCATATATGTTTAATTGTCTGATTTCTTCCTATTGCAAATATCCCTTGATTAGTACATAGTGTCCATCTTTGTCCCTTACCACTTTTCTGAGTATAAAGTTGGTGTCATCAGATATTAATATGGCCACCCCAGTTTTTTTGAGGGTGTTGTTTGCTTGGATGATTTTCCTCCAGCCTTTGATTTTGAGTCTATGTTTGTTCTGACTATTCAGATATGTTTTTTGTAGGCAGCAGAAGGTTGGATTTATCTTTTTGGTCCACTTTGCCACTCTGTGTCTCTTTATTGGTGCATTTAGTCCATTGACATTGAGAGAGATGATTGTCATAGGATTTAATGTCATCTTTGTAGATAAGTTTCCTGTGTTTGTTGGTCTCTCTAGTCTTAGAATAGACCTGCCAGTTTTTCCTTTAAAGCTGCTTTATCATCTGTGAAGTTTCTGAGCTGTTATGTATTCTTCCTTCAAACCTGAATGTGAGTCAGGCTGGGTGCAGTATTCTCATTGAGGCATTCATTTTATTCAGTCTTGTCACAATATCCCACCACTGTGTTCTGGCCTGAGAGTTTCTTATGACATGTCTGCTCTAAGTCTTAGGGATGCTCCAGTGAATGTAATTTCCCTTTTTGATCTTGCTGCTTTCAGTATTCTATCTCTATCTGTGGGATTTGTCATTGTAACGAGGATGTGTCTGGGGGTGTTTTTCTTTGGGTCTCTTTTAGCTGGTACTCTTAGGGGATGCAGGATTTGATTACATGTAATCTTTAACTCTGGGAATGTCTCCTGATGATGTCTTTGACTGTTAATTCTTCCTGGATCTCTGGGACTCCGATGATTCTTATATTGTTTCTGTTGAGTTTATCAAAGACTTCTATTTTCATCTGTTTGCATTCCTTGAGTACTTTTTCCATTGCCTTATCATTTGTCTTAAGGTTCTTTACCCATTTCTTCTCTGTGTTGAGTTTTTCTGCATTTCATCTTCTAGTACTCCAATTCTGCCTTCAGCTGCTCTTACCCTGCTTTTGAGGCCATCCAATGAGGTTTTCCATTGATCTACCATGTTTTTTAGATCTGCCATTTCAGTTTGGATTTTCTGATTTCTGTCTTTGTGTTCTGTTCAGATCGATCTATGCTTTCTTGGAGTTTTACAAATATCTTCCATATTTCTAGTTTAAGTTCTTACCCAAGAGGTTAATCAAATGGTTGTAATTTTTAAGGTCATTCAAGCTATTGTCTTAATTCTCTGTGCATGGTGTTTGCCTGCGAGTTTTCCCCATTGCCATGCTAATAATGTGGTTTTTCCTGCATGTTGTGGTGTATTTTATTGGTTAGAATAAAAGAGCCCAATGGGGCTCTAGGTGACAGTTTTGGGGGGTTCACTTCCCAGGGCCCTGAGGAGAGCTTCAAGAGTTCAGAAAAGACAGAGAACCATAGGACAGAGCTCCCTTCAGGTCCTCAGTTTCCTCAGAAGAAGCACAGCAGGGCAGAGTCTCCGCAGGTAGGGCAATCAGCACCCTACCTGGCAACCCCCACAGCCAGCCAGTTCTTACTCACTTGTTCGCTGGGCTGGTTCAGAATGCAGCTTTTTTGGGGGGTTCACATCCCAGGGCTCTGAGGAGAGCTTCAAGAGTTTGGAAAAGACAGAAAAGCACAGGACAAAGCTCCCTTTGGGTCCTCAGTTTCCTCAGAAGAACTTGGAGATTTCTTAAAGTCTCTGAAGCAGGCAGGCTCACCAGTAGGAATGCTGATGAAATCCAGTCTCAGACAGCTGAAAACTGCATGACCCAAGATGGTCTGCACCCTTCTGAATCCCGGCAGAAACCAGCAGGAATCACTGTAATCATCCGACCCACCTCTGAAGCAGGCAGGCTCACCAGCAGGGGCGCTGATGAAATCCAGTCTCAGACAGCTGGAAACAACATGACCAAGATGGCTTCTGCGCCCTTCTAACTCCAGGGAGATCAGTAGGAATCCGTGTGTGTACGTCCTGACCTACCTCTGAAGCCAAAGAACAGTTTTTATTCTTAAAACAAACATAAGGGAAAGAAATATTAAAGTGACTGTCCTTTGTTTATGTAAAAATTTAAATAATGATACATAAAACATTGCAAAGTAATTTTCTAATTGTAATCCTAAGGGATTTGAAACTAGCAAAGTACTATGTCAACTTCAACACTTTGTAATTTTGTTATATCAGACACTTAGAGAAAAGTATGTAAGAAATCATGTAAATGAAGTACTACCTTCTTATGGTTCCACAAAAACTACAGCCAAACAGAAAATTTAGTCTTCAATTAGGTCAACTAGTAAAAAAGTTTAAGAAGTTGAAACACTTAAAAGCTGCAACTCATGCATTAATTTTACAAATTACCAAATATATTTGCATTTAAGTGGCTTGTTTCACATTCATATTTCTATGGAGCAAAGAGTCATTCTAATGCATATGTAAATACAACTTTAATTTCTGATTTTATGATTCAGACACTTCCAGAAAAATCAAAAAGCATCAATTATAATTAGAGGAGTTTTAATAAGGTTAATTATATCGAATCAAATAGATGTCAAAACTCTCTAAATGTTAGAGAATTGCATTTTGTTAAATAGGAACATTTGGATAGTTCTCAAACATTGAACTAAAAAATAGTTTCTAGGATATTTTGAGTAAAGTGTATAAAATTATTCTCAATTAACATTTGTGGGATAACAGAGTAAATTAAAATACTTATCCAACTTGGAATTAGTTAAAATTATATTAATTTTTTCTAAAAAATTCCTATTTAGTCAGATAAATAAGACATTTGTTTTTATTTGTTCTAAAGTTATTATTTTATTTTAAAGGCTACATTAAAATATACATATGTGCAAAAACTCATACATTTTAGTGTAAAGGAGCATTGATAAATTTTCTATGCTCATATAATCACTATCAAACTCAAGACACAGAACATATATATTCAAGAAAGTTCTATTCCCCTCTATCTATTTCCTAACATTAAAGACAAATTTGTTTCACAGACTTTAATGTTTAAGAAATTACAAAGGAGGGAATAGAATGATAATACAACAGGTAAGGCATGTGCATTGCAAATTGTCAACTTAGTTCAAACGCTGGTATTACATGTGATCCCATTATCTCTCCCAGAAAGATCCCTGAGTGTTGAATCAAGAGTAAGAACTGAGTAATACTGGTTATGGTCTTCCTTCAAATAAAACCCAAACAGGCTCTGGCACATGGCAAACATTGTTTTCTCTACTGTGTTGTGTCCTGGACTTTGAAAATCTCCAACCAGATGACTCCCTGAAGGCACTCCTTCAGACATGAGCTGTCCCTGCCCACAAAGGCAGAGCATCATCTAGCAAATGAACCCCACCATAACATGTAAAAAAACCCACACTACAAGTGTGAAATGAGAAACAATGCAGGCCAACATGTATAGAGAATGCAGAAGGCATCTCTGATGACTCTAAAAGTACCAACCACCTAGTTAGCCTAGACAAGAAGTTTAGGGAAGAAATATGGAGGATGTTCATAAAACTCAAAGAAAGCATAGATAGAACAGAACACAAATGAGAATCAAGAGGATATGAAGATAAAATTAGAAAACTCCAAACTAAAATAACAGGTCTGAAAAATTAAATAGACAAAATACAAAATTCTGGAAAGCCTTTTAAACAGAGTAACAACAACTGAGGATAGAATCAGTGAGCTGGAAGATGAGATGCATAACAACTCAATACAACAAAAGAGATTGTAAAACAGCCTCAAAGCCAATGATCCAACAATGGAAAATATCCTCAAAGATTGGTAAACAGATGAAAATAGAAGTCTTTGATAGACTTAACAGAAACAACATAAGAATCATTGGAGTCCCAGAGACCCAGGAAGAATATCCCCAGGAAGAATCAACAGTCAAGACATCATTGCAGAGAATCTCCCAGAGCGAAAGATTGCATGTAGTCAAATCCTGCATGCCCAAAGAGTACCAGCTAAAAGAGACCCAAAGAAAAATCACACCAAGTCACATCCTAGTTACAATAACGAATCCCACAGATAGAGCTAGAATACTGAAACCTAAAAATCAAAAAAGGAAATTACATTCAAAGGAGCATCTTTAAGATATAAAAAGTACTCAAGGAATGTGAACAGATGAAAATAGAAGTCGTTGATAAACTCAACAGAAACAACATAAGAATCATTGGAGTCCCAGACCCCAAGAAGGAGATCTCCAGGAAGAATCAACTGTCAGAGATATTATCAAAGAGATACTACTGGTCATCGACCACAAGCCTGTGGCAAATATTATCCTCAATGGAGAAAAACTAAAAGCCTTCCCTCTAAGTTCTGGCACAAGACAAGGCTGTCCTCTCTTACCACTCCTATTCAACATAGCACTGGAAGTACTCGCTATAGTGGTTAGGCAAGAAAAAGATATCAAGGGAATTCAGATAGGAAAGGAAGAAGTCAAGATCTCACTTTTTGCAGATGACATGATACTCTACTTAGAAAACCCTAAGACTCTGCCAAAAATCTCCTAGAAACAATAGCCTCATATAGCAAGGTGGCAGGCTACAAAACTAACACACAAAAATCAATGGCCTTCCTATAAACCAATAGTAATAAGGAAGAAATGGACATTAAGAAAACAACCCCATTCACAAGAGTGCCACACAAACTCAAATATCTTGGAATCAACTTGACTGAAAGTGTGAAGGACCTATACAAAGAAAACTATAAAACTCTGCTCCAGGAAATAAGGGAGGATACACGAAAATGGAAACATATACCCTGCTCATGGATTGGCAGGATTAACATCATCAAAATGGTAAGGCATTGTAAAACCCAAGGCAATAAACAGATTTAATGCGATCCCTCTAAAGATCCCCACGACATTCTTCAAAGAAGTGGATCAGGCACTTTTGAAATTTATTTGGAACAATAAACACCCTAGAATAGCGAAAGCAATCATTGGAAAAAGAACATGGGAGGAATTACTTTCCCCAATTTCAAACTTTACTACAAAGCAATAGTTATCAAAACAGCATGGTATTGGAACATGGACAGGCCATCAGATCAGTGGAATGGGCTTGAATACGCAGGAAATGTTCCCCAGACATAAAACCATCTAATTTTTGATAAAGGAGCAAGAAATCCTAAATGTAGCAAAGAAAGCCTCTTCAACAAGTGATGTTGGCACAATTGGCTAGCCACTTGCAAAAAATTGAACTTAGACTCCCCAGCTAACATCATGTACAAAGATAAAGACCTGAAACCATAAAATACATAGAACAACACGTAGGCAAAAAACTCCAGGACATTGAGACTACAGGCATATTTAAGGAGGAAAATGCACTCTCCAAGCAGGTGAAAGCAGAGATTAACAGATGGGAATATATTAAGCTGAGAAGCTCCTGCACCTCAAAGTAAATAGCGCCCAGGATACAAGAGCCACCCACTGAGTGGGAGAAACTATTCACCCAATACTCATCAGATAATGGGTTAATCCTCAAAATATACAAGGCACTGATAGAACTCTACAAGAAAAAAACATCCAATTCCATCAAAAATTGGGGAGAAGAAATGGACAGACACTTTGACAAAGAAGAAATACAAATGGCCAAAAGACACATGAAAAATGCTCCACATCACTAATCATCAGGGAGATGCAAATCAAAACAACTATAAGGTACCACCTCAAACCACAGAGAATGGCACACATCACAAAGAATGAGAACAAACAGTGTTAGTGGGATGTGGAGGGAAAGAAACTCTTATCCACTGCTGGTGGGAATGCCGTGTAGTTCAACCTTTATGGAAAGCGATATGGAGATTCCTCCAGAAACTGGAAATCGAGCTCCCAAACGATCCAGCTATACCACTCCTAGGAATATACCCTAGGAACACAAAAATACAGTACAAAAAACCCTTCCTTACATCTATATTCATTGCAGCACTATTTACCATAGCAAGACTCTGGAAACAATCTAGATGCCCTTCAACAGACGAATGGCTAAAGAAACTGTGGTACATATACACAATGGAATATTATGCAGCTGTCAGAAGAGATGAAGTCATAAATTTTCCTACACATGGATGCACATGGAATCTATCATGCTGAGTGAAATAAGTCAGAGAGAGAGAGAGAGAGAGAAATGCAGAATGGTATCACTCATCTATGGGTTTTAAGAAAAATGAAAGATATTC
>PVKC010025832.1:0-16348 GCA_004027635.1 Crocidura indochinensis
TGTAATGATCCCCAGAGACACTAGACATGGGCCAGAAGAACCAACCCATATATGAAGTATACCACAAAGAGTGGTGAGCTCAGTTAGGGAAATAACTACACTAAAAACTGTCATAGCAATGATAGTGAGTGAGAGAAATAGAATGCCTGTCGTGAAGACAGGTGGGGAGGAGGGGAAAATATGGGAGACATTGGTGGTAGGAAGGTTTCACTGGTGAAGGGGTGTGTGTACATTTTATGACTAAAACCCAACTACAAACATGCTTATAACCATGGTGCTTAAATAAAAATATTATTAAAAATAGGAGTGCTCACTTTGGCAGCACCTATATTGAAATAAGGAATGATACAGAGAAGATTAGCGTGGCCCCTACGCAAGGATGACATGAAAATTCATAAAATATTTCATATTTTTAAAAAAATAAATATGGGATCGTTAACAAAATAAAAACAAAGTACTGTGGTGAAGAAATACTAGCACTTCAGTGGAGAGTGTCGTGTGGTTAACACTGAATTTGTAAAGCTTATAAACATGTAAATCAAAGTTATCTCAAATGTAAAATATAATACAATAAAACCTCTTATTTTTTAAATGTCATCTATTGTTGTTGAATAATTTTGTTCCAGACATACTAATTTAAAACAATAATTTTTTAAAAAGCAACAACAACAAATATTTATTATCTCATAAAATTTCTTAGGGTGGAGAGTGGTTCTCACCAAGATATGTCCGGAGGCCTTAGAAAAGGTATTTACTGAAGCTGCAGTTATCTGAAGACTGGACAGGAGCTGTTTCCAAACAGTTTAGATCATGTGACTATTGTCAGGGGGTCTCAGTTCCTTAATCATGGAGACTTTCACAGAATGGCTTATGTGTCCTGGAGACAGTGACAGGGCAGCAGATTTGCCAAAGGGGGAGAAGAGACAGACAGACAGACACAAAGAGAGAGAAAGAGAGCAAGTGCAGGAAGCTCTGTTGCTCTTTTAATCACTTAGCCCCCAAAGCCACATGCCATCATTTGTCCTTGATTCTATTAGTTAAAAGCAAATCTCCAAATCCAACACACTGTCAATGAACAGGGATTAGGTCCCGTCTTTTATAAGGAGTGTGGAAGAATTTGACCTTTTAAATCACTGGCCACAGCAAGCTTTGGGGATTAGATGACTCAGCCAGTTTACTCTTGCATTCTAGGGGCACTCCAACCACTTCCTTTTCTAGATTGTTTATGTTGAATTTCTAACTCTAATGCTTAAGGCATACAACCAAATGCTGAATGAACATTTCAAATAAGTCAGAAAATGAGTGTATGATAAAAATATAGACAATTCTACGTTTCCAGAAAGCAGGTCTGACAGGCTGGTATGTTGCTAAATATAACTGTGTAGATGTTCTTTCAGAGAACTCCTCCACCATTATTTCCACACAACACAACCTGAACCGGCTGTACTCGCAAGAGTGTTGATAATGTTGCTAGCCTAAGTAAGCCTAACAGTTACTTAGAGTTGGGACATATTGGGGTGACAAGGGGAGGACACTGAAAAGACCTGAAAATGGCTTTTGAATAGTCATTCCAAATGAATCACTTTGCAATGATTTGATTGAAGAACTGATATCTAAATATCTCATTCATTAGACACATTTATTTTCAATGACTTTCAATGTCAGAGAACCTCTACTATAGGTAGTGTGTTTTGGGATGTTAAAATAGTTAAAAGTAGACCTTAAGCTTACTTTGTGGAGCTTACTTCTCAACCTTGTCCATTCCTGATGGCATTTCAGAGTGTCATTTGTGACAGCTAGATAAACTAAATGGTATTTTGCTTAGTGCAAAAAGTTAGATGAAGGAAATAGATACGATTTGGTTTTACTCATATAGCAAACAGAAACAAAACAAGTGAACTAATTTTTTTAAGTAAGAGATATGGAAATTGTACAGGGGTTCAAAAGTCAAGCATATGCCTATCATTGATTTCATCCCCAGTATCACATGACTTCCCTCAAGAATTACTGGATATAGCCTCAGAAATCCCAAGCACTGAATCATTACATTCATTTTGCTAAATATATCTAGGAGTGACCTCATGGAGGTTCCCCAAAAGAACATAAATAAAATAGAAAAAGAAGGGGCCCGGGAGATAGCATGGAGGTAAGGTGTTTGCCTTTCATGCAAAAGGTCATCGGTTCGAATCCCGGTGCCCCATATGGTCCCCCGTGCCTGCCAGGAGCAATTTCTGAGCATGGAGCCAGGAGTAACCCCTGAGCACTGCTGGGTGTGACCCAAAAACCAAAAAAAGCCCATAAATTTTAATAAAATAAAAATAAAAGTCTGAAATATATTACTAGATTGAAGTTAACAGAGAATGCCAGGGGTAAGAGAGTAAGCAGGAAGCACTTGTTCAATATAGGATACAATTAGATATTTTTTATTTAAAGAAAATGTAGCACATAGTTGATCATTATACATTTGTTTCCAGGTAAGTGAAAGCAGCATTATTGAAAAAAAATAAGATGGAAAAGAAGAAAAAAGAAAGAAAAAATAAAATGTACAGTATCAAGTACGTCAGTGAAAATTGTCGTATCTCCAATGATGTTATTAATACAATGGCAGAAGGTTTAGTTCACTCTCGTTAGTTGCCATTCTGTTAAATTGGGGATGACAGCATTAAACAAATGCTTTAGGGAATAATATAATCAAAAAGTGAAGTAATCTAGAAATTCAAAGAATTATTACTGATACTACAATTTTTAGGGGAATGCACTCAGCAGTCAGACCTCATGGAAGAAGGAAGATATGGAGGAAGGTGCTCATACTCATTTTTTCCAAAAATCATTGGTGATATCAACCCCCAAATCAGCGTGCCTGAAGTGTAGACAGATCAGTGTCCCCAAAGGGAATCATAGAGGGTCACAAATGAGGCAGGAACATGTGAGAAATGGTAATTCAGGGTGATGGAGATAGCAAGCATGGCTTTGGCAGCGTGAAGGCCTGGCCCATTCTCTCCTCCTGAAGTGACTATCTTTCTGCTGTGCAATCTGGTGTAGCCATAATGTTTCACAATTAGGTTTACATCTCATTCAAGAAAAGAGTGAGTCTATGGAGCTGGTCCAGTTCATACATACCTTGGAATTAGACTTTAAGGGTAAATTTAATGCAATATCTATCTAAATGTTCATTTGGGGTTGGATTTTGAAGTCAGATTATGCGGTAGTCTGGAATGACCCCTGGAAGTTCTCATGGGACTGTATGTGGTCCTGGGGATCTAAATGCAAGGTAAATGCCTTGACCCTTGTACTATCTCTCTAACTCCCTAGTGTTAATTTTTTCAAAGATGCATATCCGAAATATATTATCCTTCAGTGTTACTTCAATTAAGAAAAAAATGTAATTGTGTATCATCAGGAAGAGCTGGCTTTACCCGGATACTAAACATCAACTTTCTCATTTATTTTGTCTACTTTTATGCTCAAAATAAAAATAACCTGCCAGGGATGTTGCTCAGTAGAAAAACAGTTGCTATACATATGTGTAGTCCTAAAATAAATTCTCAGGATCACCAAAATAAAAATTTCAATTAAAAGAATCAATAAAAATGGAGCCAGAGAGATAGCACAGTGGGAGGGTATTTGCTTGCATGTGACCAACCCAGGATGGACCCAGGTTCTATCCCCAGTATTCCATATGGTCCCCCAGGCTTGCTAGGAGTGATTTATGAGTTCAGAGTCAGGAGTAAGCCCTTTGTGCAGCCAGGGGTGGCCCAATCCCTCCCAAATCTATAAAAACAAGAGTACTGAGTTGGAGAAATTATACAAGGGTTAAGGTGCTTGCCTTTCATCTTCAAGGAAGAAACATCACTCCAAAGAAGTGAAAGCAGAGATAAACAGATGGGACTATATTAAGTTGAAAAGCTTCTGCACCTCAAAAAGAAATATTGATGAGGATACAAAAACCACCCACAGAATGGGGGAAACTATTCACCCAATATCCATCAGATAAGGGGCTAATATCTAAGATATACAAGATACTGACAGAACTTAACAAGAAAAAAATCTAACCCCATCAAAAAATGGGGAGAAGAAATGAACAGACACTTCTTTGAAGAAATACAGATGGCCATAAGGCACATGAAAAATGCTCCACATCACTAATCATCAGGGAGATGCATATCAAAACAACAAGATATAGTCTCATGCCACAGAGACTGGCACACATCACAAAGAAAAAGAACAATCTGTGCTAGTGGGGATGTGGGGAAAAAGGAACTCTCATTCACTGCTGGTGCGAATGCCATCTAGTTCAGCCCTTATACTGGAAATTGAGCTCTCATATGATTCAGCTGTACCACTCCTAAGGATATACCCTAGGAACACAAAAAATGCAATACAAAAATGCCTTATGCACACCTATATTCATGGTAGCACTATTTACAATAGCCAGAATCTGTAAACAACCAAGATACCCTTCAACAGATTAATGGCTAAAGAAACTATGGTACATATACACAACTGAATATTATGCAACCGTCAGAAGAGATGAAGTCATGAAATTTTTCTATACATGGGTGGACATAGAAACTATTATGCTGAGTGAAATAAGTCAGAGAGAGAGAGATACAGAATAGTCTCTCTAATCTATGGTTTTAAGAAAAATAAGAGACATTATTATAATAATGCCCAGAGACAATAGATGAAAGTTGAAAGTACCATCTCACAATATGAAGCTCACTACAAAGAGTAGTGAGTACAGTTAGAGAAATAACCACACTAACAACTATCCTAACAATGTTAATGAATGAGAGAAGTAGAATGCCTGTCTGGAATACAGGCAGGGGTGGGGGAGGAGGGAGATGCAGAGCATTGGTGGTGAAAATGTTGCACTGGTGAAGATAGGTTTTCTTTTTATGACAGAAATCCAACTACAAACATGTTTGTAATCGTGGTGCTTAAATAAAGATATAAAAATAATAAATTCATAATTACATTTTTTAAAAAGGTGCTTGCCTCCAGTTTGATCCCTGAAACCACCTGGTAGCTAAGTACAGCCTATAGCACTCTCTGGTTTTTGAACACTACCTGATTTAGTCTAAAAACAAAAACTTAAACAAAACATGAGTATTATTTATTTACTATTTACCAAGAGAAAGAATAAAAGGCAACTAATATCAACCAACATTGGTTAAAATATTTTTTTAATAAACTGGAGAAATAGGAAATAAGGTATTTGCCTTAAACATAGTTCATCCCAGTCTCACCTCTGGCACTTCACATGGTCCCGTGAGCACCACCAAGTGTAATTCCTTAGTACAGAGCTAATAGAATGCCTGAGCACTTTTGAATGACCCCACAAAAAAAATAAGGTTTAACAAAAAGTCCAATTGTCTAGGAGCAAAGTATCACCCTGGACAAGAGGAGAGTCTGTCCTCTGATGAGTGACAGTTATTTTCATTCCCATGGTTAGTCCTGGTCTCAGAACAGATGCTCTTCTTCCAAACTTCCGTACAAGAGCTTATGCAGACTAGGCAGTTACCCCTGACTCCCCCAAAAAGACTCTGAAAGATGTGCTCTCAATGGTCTCTCATGCTCACCATGTAACAGTAAGGTGACTTCTTTTCCTTGTTGGACAGGCTTTAAAAATACACTTGCCACATTCTAGTGAGCATTAATGTTCACAATAATAACCTTGAAGATCTGTCAGACTCTGAGAATCGAATAAATAATGAAGATAATAAAATGGCTTTCAACAGGATTTCACACTTAGTGCCTCTTGAATTCTAACGCTTTTGCTAGATAGTCATGGCTGATTGTCCAATTCCCCAGTCATGCACTAAAACAGAGGGTTTTCAGTGTTGTAGTGGCATAGTCATGGCAAGTTATTTGGGTGCATATTAAAGTAACATCTGACATGTACTAAAAATCCTTCGCAAGTTGGCACAGTCATGGAGGCTGCCATGCAAACACCCATCATCAAAAGGACTGCATAGCTAGTACCACTCAGAACTCATTCTTTTCATTCAGTATTTTAAAAAATCACTGAAATTAAATCTAATAAAAATACTGTTCTTGTAAAGGCCCATTTGCTGCTCTTATCCATTTTAACCTGTTTAAAAAATGGGACAGAATATTGAAGTCAAAAAAAAATCTGCATTGGTTGTTAAATTTCATTCTTCAATACATTTAAAACTTCATTGAAATCCATCTTTTCTCTCTTCTCTCAAACCCTCTCTCTTACACACACACATATACACACATGTACATGCACATGCATGTGTGTGCTATTTCTATGCTTTAGATGCATAATCTTATTTGGGTAAAGTTCAAAATCATAAAATTTATGGAAGAAAATCAGTTGCGACCCTTATATTTGATAGTTGAAAAACTAAAATAAAAAATACTGTGGATTTATCCAAGTTACATAGCAAGTTACTTTTAGAGTCACAGAATCTGCATTTCTCAATTCCCAAGGAAAGAAAATTATATCAAATTGCTAATAAAAACTCTCAACCTTTGTAGCCAAAGGGAAAAAGAAACAAAAGTAAAAATAGACAAAAAAAAGTGCCAAATGCTATTTCAATAATTACATTGTCCAATAAAAGTTAAGTACTATGTGTTCTATATTAAATATATGAATTGAAATGATTTTAGTATTTTTTAGTATCTCTGGTAATCAGGAATCAGGTGTCACTTCTAGCAATGCTCAGCGGACCATATAAAGTTCAGGGATGTTGAACTGAGTTGGATGTATGCCTTACTCACCGTAATATCTCTACAGCCCCAGGATTTAAGTATCTTTAAATAGAATATGGGATTATAAATTACAATGTCTATCTGTGTAAGTCAAAACTTTCACAAAAAAAGTCAAAATTAAATCACTTAGATGTTCTTATAAGTGATCAGGCTTTGGTTCATTTTAGACTATGTCTCCAAGAGAGTGTAGGAAGTTCTAGCTAATACTTTAGAGGTTATACCAGGTGCACAGAGAGGAATACTTGTTTAATCATTAGATACCACCCATCCTTTATCCACCCACATTTGAAGTTTCCAAGGGAGCATTTGACAATAAATTGTAGACTCATACAATTTGACTCCTAAACATTTCAATATGTTTAATAATTTTCTCTAGAATAAAGACATTCTTAGGAGAATATCTTAGATAAGAATATTTAGAAACCAACATCTGAAGAGTAGGCATACTCATTGATATTAGGGTATCATTATTTCTAGGTCTTTTCAATGTATACATAGGAGACACAAATATGTTTAATTTGTTCTGTTTTGCTATTATGTGAAGTCAGTGCTTAGGAGCAGGTGGAATTGCTCCACGGGGAGGAGGGCAGGCAGATTTCTGACTTCCGGTTCCCTCTTTGATTCTGGAGGCTAACTCATAACTTGCCAAGTATGAGGTTTGGGGAGACCCAGGTCGTAGGCCTTTTCCCTAGCTTGGGGGGGGTGTTGGGAGGCTTGGCAGACCCCCAGCCATCCCCCTTTTTCTCCCCTGGACTCCAGGCCTTCCCTGGGTGTTGGACCAGGTGGCCAGAAGTGGGTGCCAGGTGGACTCTATAGGGGTCCTCAGACTTCCCCCCCTACACTAGGAGAGAAGGGTAATGGGGATCAGCCTAGGACCTGGTACATGCTGGAGCTGTGCTTTGTCACAATATCATATCGCCAGCCCAGGAAATACACTATTAGTGCTCAGTTTCTATGGGTAGATTCAATTTCAAATTTAATCTTATATTATTTTTTTGTTTTGCCTTTTTTGTTTGTTTTGGAGCTACACGGGTTGACGCTCCGGGGTTACTCCTGGCTATGCGTTCAGAAATAGCTCCTGGCTTGGGGCATCATATGGGATGCCAGGGGATTGAACCTAAGCTAGCGTTTGCAAGGCAGATGCCTTACCTCTAGTGCGACCACTCCGGCTCCATATTATTTTATTTTATCTTATGCATATATTTATTTTTCTTATATAAAATATGGGTTGTAATGATTTAATTATTTTTTCATAATTCATATTAATGCATTTACTGTAAATTTACGCATAGAGCCCTTCCTTATACTTTCTCATCTTTTCTGTGAACCCTCACCCACTTTCTCATAGATAAATCTTAGTTTTGTTGTCAATGTCTACTGATTTATTTTTAATTTTTAAATTTTTGTTACTTTTTACACTGCTATTGAACACGAGTGAAATAAACTAGTACTTCTCTTTTTCTGTCTTAGATTGCTTTGCATAACCCCAAAAACTCCATTCTGTTTTATTGCAAGCAGAAAAATTGCATCCTTTAAAAAAAAACACTATTCTATTGTATATATATTACATGTTCCTTATCCAATCATTTATTGAAGGCACTTCGGCTATTTTCATATTTTGCTTTGTAAATAATACTAAATAGCAATAAACATTTCTTTGAATGCAAGTTTTTGGATTAATTTCTGATAGATGCCCAAAAGAGAAATTGCTAAACTATGATAGCTTAATATTTAGCTTTGCGAGGAGGTTCTATACCTTCTTTCAAAATGGTTGCACTGATTTACATAGTCCTACTGGCAACGTATGAGCATTTCTTTTCCTCTATACCCTTGCCAACGTTAGTTATTGGTTTTGGTATAAGCCATTATCATAGATGTGCTATCGTATCCCATTGTACTTTTGATTTGTGTTTTCCTGATATTTGATGATAATGAACAGCTTCCAATATGCTTGTCAGCAATCTTTATTGATGTCGCCTTTGGAAAAATGTCTATTCAATTCTTCAGCCCAGCTTTTGTTGTTGTGGTTTTGTTTTGTTAGTGAAATAAAATAGTGTTAACTGAAAGAAATTTACTTGAAGAAATGTAAGGAAGAATTAGGGTTTCTCCATAAGGGAAAATCTTTCAGCCTAATTTTTACTTAGTTAAATTTTTTTCATAATTCTCATTGAAACCAATGTGAATTACAAGTCATTAACAGTTATATTTAAGGTACATAATGACAGTGAATTAAGGGAAACTCCCACCACCAGTGTTGACCTTCCTCTGCCCCTGCTCCCAGTATGCTTCCCATGTCTCCATTATAAGCCTCCTAGACTGCTAGTGTAACAAGGGTTTTTTGTGTATAGCTTGTTGTAGCTTGAGTCTCTTGATTCTATTGTTGTTGGCTTTGGGTTGGGTATTTAGGACTGATCTTTTTTTAATTTCTACCCAATGTTCATGAGACTTTTTACCCCGGGTGCCATCCACTTTTTTTCTCAATTTATGAGGCATAAAATTAGCTTGGATTTTGTTGTCTTTAGTTGTCCTTACATACCTTAGATATTAGCCTTTTATTTGATGTATGATATGCAAATATTTTTCCATTCAGTAGCCTAGTTGTTCATTTCTTTACATTTTTTCACCATAGGAAGTTTTCAGTTTAATGTAGGTACAACTGTTTATCTTTGCTTTTATTTTCCCATATAGGTGGAATCTAGTCTTCAAAGACTGAAACTAATAGCATGAAATAGTTTACTCTTAATAGTCATGTTATTAAACATCTATATTCAGGATCTGTATCATTTTCTATGGCCTTTATAATTTAGGGTCATTTTGAACTTAATTTTTAACGCATTTTTGAGGTAAGTTTAATTTTTTTATTTATCTTTAGATTTAGTTCCACAAAAAACTATAGTCATATAGTTCCCAAATATAATCAATATTGGGGCTGGAGCGGTGGCGCTAGAGGTAAGGTGTCTGCCTTGCAAGCGCTAGCCTAGGATGGACCACAGTGTCTCATATGGTCCACACCCAACCCCCGAGCCCGGGGTGATTTCTGAGCGCATAGCCAGGAGTAACCCCTGAGCGTAGGTGGGTGTACCCCCAAAACAAAAGCAAAACAAAATACAATCAATATTGACTAAAATAATTCAGTGCTATAACATAACCCACAAAAAAATCATACACTATTAAATATAATCAATATAATACTGAAATAATAATTTTCTTTGCAATGGCTCTACTGCCACATTTGAAATAAAGTTAGGTCCATCAGTTCTAATTTGTTTTTCACTTTAGAAATTTACTTTTGGAACTGGAGAGATAGCAAAGCAGTAAGGCATTTGCCTTGCATGCAGAAAGACAGTGATTCGAATCCCAGCATCTCATATGGTCCCCTGACCCTGCCAGGAGTCATTTCTGAGTGTAGAGCCAGGAGTAGCCCCTGAGTGTGCTGCTGGGTGTGACCCAAACAAATAAAAAAGAAATTTATTTTTATCCTTTTTACTTTATTTATTTGATTATGCAAACCATTTACATGAGGAGAAGAGTAATAGAACACAGTTAGGATTGTTTGCATTGCACACAGTCAACCCAGGCTCTATCCCTGGTGTCCATATGGTCCTCAAGTCTGCCAGAAGTAATACCTGAGCATAGAGCCAGAAGTAAACACTGAGTACTACCAGCCATGGTTCAAAAAAAAAAAAACCGCAAAAAAGTTATTTATATATCCACCCAAAAAACTGGATAAAAAAGTTAATTAAACTCATGGACTATTTTGTCCCTTTGTTTTGTTTCTAACACTGCCCCCAACTTTCTATTGGTAATATTTTTATGGCTTCCTTTTTGAAAAGATAAGAAAATCTGTAAATATACTCATTTCTCTTCAACATGAAATTTTTAAAAAATATTCTACAAAATAATTCAATTTATAAACATATTTTATCTTTATCTTTTTTTTTTATGATCTAGCCTCCAATTTATGTATACATTACAGCTTATTTACCTGTTCTCCTTGTGAACATTTAGGTTGTTTCTAATCTTTTGCTACTACAAACAATGCTGTGTTGTTCAATCTTGCTCAAATTTATGGCAATGTACTTTCAGAGTAGATTCCTAGAAGTGGGGTTATGGGGTCAAAAGGCTAACTCATAGGAAGTTTGGTTAAACTTGCCAAATCTCCCTCAACAGGAATTCTTTTTATTATTTTACTCTTTTTTGGTTACTCCTGGCTCTATGCTCAGAAATTGCTCCTGGCAGGCTCCAGGGACTATATGGGATGCTGGGATTCAAATCGCTGTCCTTCTGCATGCAAGGCAAATGTCTTACCTCCATGCTATCTCTATGGCCCTATTATTTTACTCTTAATAGAGTATGTCATTAAACTTCTGTATCCAAGAGCTTTTTTTTTTTTATAATCATTGAAAAAGAGATTCAACATATCTTTTATCATCTTAAGTGAATACTTTGTCCAGGAACAGTAGAACACACGCATATTGCTCAAATGCATATGAAACCCTCTTCAAAACGTTACCACTGTCAGACAACAAAACTAGCCTCAATACATTAAAAAAAATTAAAACATACTAATTATGTTTTGGGACAATTGTGTAATTAAATTAGAAATGTGTGTGTGTGTGTGTGTGTGTGTGTGTGTGTGTGTGTGTGTGTGTGTGTGATTGTGTGGTGTTTGGACTCACTGAACTATGCAGAAGGTTTAGTCCTGGCTTTGCACCCCATGGTACTCAGGGGACAATAAATGGAGTGCCTGGGATTGAACCCAGGTTGGCTGTTTGCAAGGCAAATGTCTCACTGTTGCACTATTGCTCCAGCTCCTAAAATTGAAATTAAAATAAAATTTGGTAAATTCTTATTACGTGAAAATTAAATAATGTTCTCTTGAATAACAAATGGGTAAAAGAAAAGATTTTTAAGGGAGGTTGAAAAAATAAGTTGACATGAATATAAACAAAAAATGATACACAAAAACAGATCAAAACTAACACTTTAATTCAATTTTATAAATGTCTAGATTAACAAATAAAAATTATCTATTAAACCTCAATAAAATAAAAGATTTATCAATTAAACCTCAAAACAATTAAAGATCTCATATAATAATCTAAATTATGCCTTTTAAAATTTAAAAATAAAGGCAAACAAAACTAAAAGTAAATAGGAGAAAATAATGATTATCAAAAAAAATTAAAACTAGGAAAGAGTCTGTTCTTCCTTCTTCTCCCTTCTCTTCCTGTCCTCTCCTCTTCTCTCCCCTATTACTCTTTTCTTCTCTCCACTCTGTTCCCCTTAATTCCCTTCTCCCCTTCTGTCTTCTCTCCTCTCCATTGTCTTCTTGCTTCTTCTCCTCTCTCCTCTATCTTCTCTTCCTTTCCTCTTTTCTTCCATCATGCCCCCCTTAGGTTACATATTTCTTTCTTACCACAACTAGTGCTCACTTGCCTTTACAAAAACAGCATTTAAGGGCTAATATATAGATTCAGGGATCTCTGAAATCAGTAAAGACTCACATATCAATAAAGAACAACCAAAAAAGTAAAAATTAGAAAAAATAAATATCAGGGGCTGAGTCAGTTCAAAGGGAAAGAATATATTCTTTGCATGCAGTAGGCCAGAGTCCAATCATTAGCACCACATGATATAAAGTACTGTTTTATGTGATTCCAAATCCATAATAAATAAATAAATAAATAAAATAAATTTCAGGATGGAATTAAATAAAATGATTAAAAATAAATAACATTAAATAAACCAAAAACAAGCTCTTCAAAAAGATTAACAAAACACTATCTAGATTGTGCATAGAAAACAGGTGATATTTTATTAATAATAACAAAAATTAAAGGTCTCTATTACTGACTTTTAAAAATAAAAAAGATAATATGGGAATATAATGAAAATCATAAGACAAGTTAGATGATTTATATGAGAGGTGGGAATGTAAAATTCTTTGTCTGTTTTTGAAAATGTCTTTGTTACTTTTGGGTGGCGGGGAGCAAACCACAAACTGGAAGTGCTCAGAGCTTACTCCTGGCTCTGTCTGTGTTTCTGGGGATTTATCTGGTACCAGGGAACAAACTGGAGTAAATCTCATGCAAGATAGGAACCTTAACCTTTGTACTATTTCTCCACTCTTATTTATTTATTTAATTTTGGGCGACTTTTGGGTACTGGGCTTCATCTAGGTGCAGTCAAGTATCACTCCTTGCAGTACTAGGAGACCATCCTCAGTACCTAGGATTGAACTGATGCTAGCTGCATTCAAGGCAGGTGCTTTAACATCTATACTAGCTCTACAGACATAGAATCATTTTATGAGCCAGAACTTCCACCTGGAGTATGCATGCAAAAGACCAAGTGCATGTCTACAAAGATATGTAATAACTGTATGTCAGACTTACAATAATTAGAGAACAGAAACTACCAAAATATATATCAACTGATAAGTAGCTAAATAAAATATGGCAGGTCCAGTCAATAAAATAGTTGACCATAGAAAGGAATAATATAAATGATAAAAGAGGGCATATAATTAGTTTTTACATAAAATTTCAAATATGTAATTGCATTGTATAAAATGGTCCAAGTAGGCACAATTATAAAGGCAGAAAATAAATCAATAGTCACCTATGGTGGGAATATGTTAATAACTGAAAATATTATGAAGTCAAATTGTAGTTATAGGGGCCGGGTGGTGGCGCTGGAGGTAAGGTGCCTGCCTTGCCTGGGCTAGCCTAGGACAGACCGAGGTTTGATCCCCCGGTTCCCATAGGGTCCCCCAAGCCAGGAGTGACTTCTGAGCTCATAGCCAGGAGTAACCCCTGAGCGTCACCGGGTGTGACCCAAAAACCAAAAAAAAAAAATTGTAATTATAAACTCATAGCACTATGAATATATTAAATACCATTGAGTTGGACACCTTTAACAAGTGAACTTTATAGCATTTGAATTATGTCAACAAACCTTTATAAAAAATTTACACTAAGATTAAAGTATGCAAATTTCATATCTGTCTATAAAACGAGTCTGATAAGTTGAGTCCTTCATACATTCCAGTTGAGTTAGTGATGAATCCTATTATGTGTTGAACACAAACATATTCTGGCTAGGTCACTCTCACCCAAAATGATTTATATCATCTGAGACTAACATATGGACTTACATAAGAACAGAAATACACCAAGAGTAGCAGAATAGAGAGGATAGAAGATATAGAATTCATCAAGTAAAATAAAACCTACGCAGAAGGTAGAAAACGATTAGAAATGTCTGAGGTAGGTTAAAAAATATTTAAGAGTGCAATAAAAAAATTATAGGTAGTTGAAAGGGAATTGCTTTGAAAGTTGAGGAAAACAATGGTGTTACTTTAGATGCACTAAAGACAGTAAATCAGGAAGTGGTTATAAAGCAACTACTGAGACCAGGACATAGCTCATGTGAGTGAATACATGTTTAGTGTGTGTGAGCTCCAATTCAATTTTAGTATTCAAATGAATGCCCTTCAAGTTAAAAGTAACTCTTGAGCACTACTAGGTGTGGCTCCAAAATATAAGTAAAAAAAAGTGGGGGGGTGGAAGGGGAAAAAAGGCAGAGTGTATCTAATCTGGTGAAAATTTCAGAGTAAAAATGCCAGCAGAAATTACTTTGCAGAAGTTAAAAACAACTAAAATTAAGAAGTGAGGGCTGGAGCAATAGCACAGCATGTAAGGCTTTTACCTCGCAAGTGGCCCACCCAAGTTCCATCTCTGGCATTCCATATGGGTCCCTGATCCTGCCAGGAGAAATTTTTGAGTGCTGCTGGGTGTGGTCCCAAAACTAGAAGAATAAGAAGAAAATAGTATGGAGGGACCAGAGCAATATTAGTGCAGGTAGGGCATATGCCTAGCACTAGACCGACCTGGATTTGAGTCTCAGCATCCCATATAATTCTCCGAATACCTCCGGGAGTGATTCCTGAGTGTAGAGCCAGGAATGTAGTTTCCTCCCCTTGCAAAACTGTGAGGCTACCATTAAGGATTTCTGGGTTTCTAGATAGGGATTAGATAGAGTAGGACTTAAGAAAAGGTACCCAAGCAAGAATTTAAGTATGTTGCTTTATTTCCTACGTCTTAGACTGTTCTGAGCATTTCTCCATAGCCCTAAATAATTTTCATAAGCCAGCTGTGGCCTGTCTATGTTAATTTAGCTTCTTTTCTTTCCTGAGTATATTAAGTGTGTTTGTTAACATTAATATAAGAAGCAAGCAATGTTCTATCTCTGAAAGAAGTCAACATTGTCAAATGCACTCTTTGAAGTTGTATTTCTGGTAACAAACACCAGTGCTCATTTATTTCATGAGAAGCACAATGGCATCTTACATGAAGCAACACCTTTTCATAAAGTGTATACTAAAGTGTTCATGGAATCATGAATTTGTTGACCCTCTGATAAGGAGGCATAGATATCTTTTTATTAATATTCTGTGGTTATACAAAAGCTATTTGTCACAAAATGTATTTCAGGGACATTAAGTATAGATAAAATAACAAATATGAGATTTAAACAAAATTTACAACAAAAACACTATTCACAACATTTAAAATTTTTTACTTGGTTTTGGGCTAGGATTACTCAAAAATACTTTGTTTTCAGGAGGCTCAAATTCAATTTCCAGAACTGCACAATCTCCTAAGAACTTCTGGGAGTGACCCCCCAAATATCAAGTGGGGTGCCCTTGAGTACAACCAGATATGACTAAAACCACAGATTTTATTTATTTCAATCCAATACAAACCTACCAAATATTTGTACGGTACACTGTTCTTGCTTTCACAAATCCCCTACAAGCAGACTAAAAGATATATATATATATATAATATAAATTTATTCCCTAAAAATATGCCATTAAATTGTTACAAAATGCCTCATGAGGAAAGCTTCTGGGTTCAATCATGCACTATCTATCTACAGATCTCAAAAGAAACAATGCTCATGTGATCGATATGGTATAGTTGTAATTTATTGCAAATAAATTTTTGAAAAGCAAATAAAATGTTTTGAGAAAGGAAGAAGCATTTCTTACTAGCACAGAGATCTCACAAAAGCAAAAGAGTCTGAATAAAATCATTTTACAAAATAGCTCAGATAAATTCCATAAGAGGAGAGCTTTGATTTGATGTGCAGACTTGTACAAATAGATTTACTGAATTCTTTATTGTTGTGGATCTTATGGGGCAGAACTCAAGTTTTACTCCTGGCTCTGCACTTGGGGAATACCCTTTGAAGTCTTGGGGGACCATATGGCATTCTGATACTATTGTTCTGGTCCCATGATTCAATGAATTCTTTTTTTTTTTAACACCTTGATTACATACATAGTTGTGTTTGGGTTTCAGTCATGTATAGAACACCACCCATCACCAGTGCAACGTTCCCATCACCATTGTCCCAAATCTCCCTCCTCCCCAACCACTCCCCGCCTGTACTCTGGACAGGCTCTCCATTTCCCTCATAGGTTCTCATTTTTAGGACAGTTCAAAATGCAGTTATTACTCTAACTAAGCTCACCACTTTTTGTGGTGAGCTTCCTGGGGTGAGCTGGAACTTCCAGCTCCTTTCTCTTTTGTGTCTG
>PVKC010025833.1:0-16422 GCA_004027635.1 Crocidura indochinensis
GACAGAGGATTATTCTGGAACAAAATTGGAGGGGGTGTTAAAAAGAAAATTAATAAGAGGAAAGGAAATGTATTTTTATTTTCAAAAATATCTCCTGTAAAATTTATTAAAAAGCTAATCAAGAGAAAAATAAATAAATCACATTAAAGACTGTTGGCTGGCTGGAGCAGGTAGTTTTTGTGTATAAGATAAATATCATGTAAACAAAGTCTGGCATGTAGTGAATGCTCAAGAAACAGGTGTCAGTATCTATTATCTTGAAATATAGTAAAAAGACTAAATCTAAAGAGAAGTAAACTTTTTAAATCCAAGAACTATCTGTTAAGATAAATTTTCAAAAGACCTCAAGAGTTAACCCAGACCGATCCTCATCTTCAGAGAAAGACCCTCAATAATTTTAGATAGAGAAGAATTTATCTCCTCTTCAAAGAAAGTGTTCCCCTAAACAACCCTCTTTCTTTTTGCACTCATATTTCATCAGTTTACATAATATTTAATTAAATTACATAATTACAATAATAAGTACAACTGGCACAAACTTGTTTGGGACTCTCTCCTGGGATTTCCCTCTAGTGGGAACAGATGTGCACAGTTGAGAGTCATTAACTAGCCGAGAACATTCAATGTGCTGTGGGCATTGGTCAGTATATTTTACAGAGGAAACAGTGAGCCAGTTAAGTGGAAGCTAGCCAAGACAGCTTCTGTAGCATTACAGTCTTCTTTTTTCTTCTCTTTATCTTCTTGAATGGCCCTGCTTCTTGGAAATTTTTTTCATATGGCATATTTCATCACATTTTGTAAATATCCTTCTGTAGCAAATACACTCATTTTTTTTTTGGAGGCCACCATTGTTGGTGCTCAGGGTTTACTCATGACCCTGCATATAAGGATCACTCCTGGGAGGCTTAAGAGACTATATAGAGTGTCAGAGATTAAACATATGTTGGCCACGTGCAAACCTTGCATCCTACCTGCTGTACTATTGTTTAGGCCCCACTCAAAATGTTATAATCATAATTTTATGCACGCTTTCTGGGAGCCATTTTATTTTTCTGTACTCCAAACTAGATATTTGAGAGACAAAACAATGTGGAGGAAAAGTGGTAGAGCATGAACAATTAAAAATTTGGTGGTTGACTAAATGCTTTCCTTCTTCTAGTCTTAAGTAATAGGTTTTTGCAGTAATTCCTCACTTAATGTCAGGATCATCTTGGAGAATATCACTTTAAAGCAAAACAGTATGTAAGAAGACCATGTCATTGAATATTCAGCATCAAACTGAGGAATGTCACCAGTTTTTTTTCTCATGAACATAACAAGAAAATACCACTGGAAGAAATGATGCTATTTGAGGAGCTGCTGTTGTACATTTGCTTCTAAGCAGAAAATGATAGAAATGTGTCTCACACATTGAAATGACAGTATGAATTGGGAAGAACTTAAAAGAATATTAGAACATGCTTTCCACATAACACTAGTCAAATGCATGAAATTAAGCGATCATTTCTCCTATTCTTCATGATGATCTCATAAAGATTTTTGAGACCTATTTGTTTATTGCCTTGCAAACTTTAAAATTAGAGTCTGGCAAATATGGCAAGCATTGCTACATATATACTTTTAAATTGAAGACAGGGGAGAAATTAATGAGTCTGTAAAGTTTTACGTAATTGTCATTAAAGGCTGAAATGTAATGAGGCTTATTTGTAATCAAATGCTTTTGCAGAGTAGAGAATTAGAAGTAGCTCAATCTGTGACTCAAGAAGTATGTTTTATCATCAAATTATAAAATAAGTAAAAAAAATGTACCCCGAAGTAAAAAAGCATGACATAGGTTAGTACAGAAGGGCAAGTATTCTTGTGAGAGCATAAAAAAGCCAACAGCCTTAAGAGAAGAGACTGGAAGAAATTTGGTGAGAAAGCCAAGCTCCCCAATAATCCCCCTAGATTTTAGTTCTCAAGGTAGAACCAGGAATCAAAACCATAAGTGATGGGGTTATTTGGGATAATGGGGCACAAAGATATCAACCAGGCTATACCCTGTAATCAGTGGACCAGTAAGAACTACAGGCTCTTTTTTTTAGTCACATGAATTACAAAGTTATTTCTGTTCCCATTTCAGGCATACAATGTTCCCACATCAAACAATAATCCTTTCACCAGTGTCCGTTTCCCTTTACTAATGTTCCCAGTTTCCCTTCCACTCATAAGTCTCCCAGTAATGACAGTCTATTTTTTTAAATAAATTGTAAGCACTTTGGTTTACAGAATTATTACTTGCTTTTTAGAAGAAATTGGTTCAGTTGAAGCAAGCAAGAAACAGCACTATGTCCTAGGATATATCCGTTGTCGTTTTGCATCAACGTTTCTCCTAAAATTAAAATAAATATTGTAAATATCTCCAGTCATAATAAGATTAGAAATCCAGCTTTCTTATGTTATCAAAAAGGTCTTGTACATCAGGTATCAGGCCCAATTCCCTGTGTTAACTCTATCCAGGACTTACGTGTGTCTTATATTAGTTAATATGCCCTTATCATTATAATTATTTAGGAACATTTTCCAAAACTCACTCTAGGATGTAGAACTTGATCGACATGTAAGGATGATAGGATGACAATATCACACCTAACCTAACAGATAATTAAAATTTTATACTTAAATATTTAGGCAACCTTAGTACCAAAATTAACCTTTTTGATCTTTTTCGACCTTCCATTAAGTAATTTTCACAAACTGTTGTCTTTTCTCTTTGGACTCTAGTTTTCCACCATGTCTTTCTACCCCAACAGTCTTCTTTTATATTCTCTTCTTTTTGGAAGCAAACTTCCAAACTACCTTTGGAAGTTAATTTTATGTTTTACACATTATAATGTTTACTTTTTTTGTAAATAATTATTTTCTGGGAGCAAAATATTCCATCAAAATGTTTTGCTAAGCAATAATGATAATAATAATAATAATAATAATTCCTTAAATAGGAATTCTGTTGTAAACCTTAAAATTCTGATTTTCCTCTAGCATACTTAATCAGAACATAAACATAGTTATATCCCTTTTTAACTTAGGTGTGGATATATTTACCTAGCATAATTTTGGGGTAGTTTACTAGCTTATCTAATATCTGACTGACCTTGCACTGCTTCTGTCTGTTTGCATATTAGGACCTGCAGTTATCTCAGAATCTGCCTCTTGACGATTTATGGGTTCAATGCTATTTAGACAGGTAGAACAGTAATCTCACCAGTAAGGCAATTCCCTTGGGCCATTCTACATGCAAAATATTATCTCAATAGAAAAAATGCTATTGGAAGATTTCACTGAGCAATCTCGAGTAAAGAAATTCTTGAAATTGCAGTGCTAAAACTAGTAAAAAGGAATATTGCTGTAAAAAGCAATATTCTCACCAGGTTGTTGATGCCATTTAAGAAATTTACATCTTGAAACAGCATCAGATGGTAGTGATAACAAGCGCCATGTTGACAGTCCTCCAGATCTGTCATTTATTTTCATCCCAGGTAAAGCAGTGTCAGTTTACCGTCTTCTTAAAAATAAATGTGAGCTCCCAAACTGTCAGCAATGTTGCGCAATGCTGTTTATTTAGTGCCCCCAAAGTTAATAAAATCCTCTCGAGAAATCACCAACCCTGGGTCTACTCAGTTTCACGTTTGAGGACCATATTTATCACTTGAGACTTGAATTAAACTTCGGATCTTCAAATTCTAGAACCATCCTCCCTATAAATGGTGGCAGGGCAAAAGGGCTTGAATAATTGAGAAAGTAAAAGTAGTAAATTATTTTTCTGCTATACTTGATATTCTGTATTGTTAGGAGCTGAAACAAGCCTCTGGTACGTATGTCCCACCCTATATTTATCTCATCGCAAATCATAGACATGAGAAATGACAGAATGCCAAACACTAAGACTGCTGACCATCTTATAGTGGTTCTTTGGCAATCTTGGTGTAAACATCACTGAGAAGGTGAGACAGGTAGGCCTTGGCTAAGGTATTAGTGAGCAATTTAATAACAACCAATTAGACAGCATTTGCTGAAATGTTTCCAAAGTAATGAACAAAATAAAGCCAACCTAAAGAAAATATTTTTTTGGGGGGGGGGGGTTTTGGGCCACACCCGTGACGCTCAGGGGTTACTCCTGGCTATACGCTCAGAAGTCGCTCCTGGCAGGCATGGGGGACCATATGGGAACCGGGGGATCGAACCGTGATCCATCCTAGGCAAGGCAGCAGGCACCTTACCTCCTGCGCCACCTCCCGGCTCCCAAAAGAAAATATTTTTAAAAAAAACTCACTGAGCATGCTCGGAGAGAGAATTTAACTTATTTTATTTTTAAAGTGCTCAACCAATTTCTTCAAAAACTTGGCTTGATCTTCCTGATTCAGTGATAACTGTAGTCATGCCAACTTTGATGTTTTTAGCTTCAGCTGGTTTAGAGCTATATGTGATCCCCCCAAAAGGTTGGAATAAATTTTTTTCTGAGTGAAAAAGGAAACATATGCTTTAACCCTCTTGTGCCTTTTTTTTCCAAAAGGATGAATTAACATCCTATAATATTTTAACATTGTGCTTATAGAATTTAGTTGGAAAATCAGAGACATTTTACAGAAATTAAAATAGAGACTTGAGCCTTCAGGATGAAATGTATAGATTTTAACTATTTTGCAAATTCATTTGATGACTTATGTGTCTGCTGCTATTGTGTGTAAAATGACAGTAGAGACAAGGCATTTTCGTGAGTTGAGCAAGATGGACCACACACAAACCTAATTTCAGGACATCAAAGGAACATAAAACAAATATGCAGAAATAGTGCAGCATCTTGAATACATTTTTCCTAACCAGATAAATGACATGAAAAATAGGACATAAAAATGAATTACAAAACTTTAATCCACCTAATGATCTAATTTAGGGAGGAATCAACATGAAGGGAAGAATCAACAATAAGACGTCAAAAGCAGTGTGTTACCAAATATAATGGATATCATTGAAGAAGACAAAGTGAGGCATATCAGATGCCTCTGAATGCCAGGTCTCAATTCTTTTCTATTATTAAGTCCCCCAAGAGTTTCCTCTTATTTCTTTCAAGATCAGTTGCATATCCTTACACTGGAGATGGTAAAGAAAGGAAATGAGAGAAATCATCACTGATACCAATTTTAGCTAGAAATTAAAAATGAAAGTCCAAGTAATAACGCAAGAGGGCCATATCAAATGATATCAACAAACCCTGTGGTTGATGCAAAACTTATATGAGAATTAACTGCGAACTTAGGGCAAACTATTCCCACAGTTTACAAAGATAGACACATTGGTTGATGCTGGTTCTTCCAGATCAGATAAGATAGCCTATGTAAATTGCTTCACAAATACCATCTCTTGTGGTATCAGGTTAAATTTTTCAATATCTCAATTTTCACAACGTTTGTGTATGTACCCCAAACACTACGCACAACAACAAAAAATTGGTAAAGAAATGACAAATGTCTCACTCTCTTATAATGCCAGAGCAACTATGGGCAGAAAAAATTGAAACCAGAATGAAAGAAAGGTTTAAAAGAAAATTGAGTCTATGTTTACAAAAGGATTCCAATTCTGGGTGAACTGTCCAACTCGACCAGTTGCTTTGGAGAAACATGATTAAAGTGATGACTGAGGTGTTTTGTGTCCTAGCCTCAGTTTCCTTTATTCCCCTCTGAGTCCATTAACAGCCAATCAGAAAGGAACCTGGCCTGGAGGCTTGTCAGTGATAATAATTGAAAACATCTGTCCATGTAGCAAGTGTGGGAAGCCAACACAGTTCCCTGACAGAGGGAGTTCTCAGACGGCAAAGCCATAACCACGACTGTGCTCATATTCTCCTTCACAGACTTTTCTCACTGCCAGCTGTCTTTATTCTCCTGCCAGGAAAGCAAGGGGCCTGGGGCTCTTACCCAGGCTGGGGTTAAGTGATCTGGGACTAGGGGAAGAAGAAGTATAGGCAGGCTCAAAGCTCTGGCTATAGAGACAAGGGATATAAGATTGGGAACTAAAGAGTTCAGACTGAAGAAAAAGAAGAAAAAAAATAGAGAAACCTATGTGAAGGATAAAATGTTGCAGATATAGGAATTCATATTCTGCACTAAAATAATCTGGGTTTAAATCTTGGCACATGCTTCTTGTTGTCATATTGGACATACTTCCTGAGCCTCAACACTCCCATCTTTAAAGTGGGTGTGATAAAAACAAATCTCATATAGAACTGATATCGGGAAAAATTTAAAAAAAAAAATGTGCTTGAGTGATATAATGTGAGGACTAAACAAATGTAACAGGGCAGAGGGATAGTAAAGTGGGTAGGCTACTTGCTTTGCATGTGTCCAACCTGGGTTAAATGCCCAGCATTCCAATTGGACCCTTTAGGATAACCAGAAATGATTCTTGAGAATCAGAGGCAGGAGTAAGAAGTCATCAGTGCTGGGTATACTCCATTCCCTCCAAAAATAAAATATCTGCTCACTAGTAAAGATACTTTGTTAGTGAATAAAGACTCTTCCACTATGAGTATCATATTAATTTCATACTAATTTGGACAGTTATTTGCTTTTCCTACAAAGATGGTTCATCCCCTTGACCATTGTTTTTAAAGAAATCAACCTGTATCCCTCAACTTGTTGTGATCTCAATATTCCAGACCTTAGTGCCATGTTCTTGCTGTACCAGCTTCTTGCTGTTGATTTTTACCTTCCTACTCATGCACCAAAACTTTACTCCCTACCACCTAATTTGAACAGTTTTTCAAATGTGTATTTTTTTTTATCTTAGTGTTGAATTTAACAAGGAAATACCTTGCCAGAAGAATGCCAATACAATATTATTTCAACCAGCAGACATATTGAAGAGACTTTTAAACCAGAGATTCAGAGCAAAGAGAAGAGAAGAAAATATAGTTTTTGGGGGGAAAGATATACATCCTACCAACCTGCAGTTGAAAAACAAACCTTTGTTGAGAGCGTGATGGGGGAGAAAATAGAAACAAAATAGTATAAATTACAATTTTTTTTAAATTCCAAAATATCTATTGTTGACGATACTCTCTCTACAGAAATAAAAAGCCTCTGGAAATTGCATTATCACGCCCCCTACAATTGTATTTGTAACTCACTCAAACGTATTTGATGTTTGACATTCACATATAAAATAGAAGAGATCCAGCTTGCAAGTAAGCAAAACTTACTTTTAGGTTGGAATTCAGGTCCTGAGAAAATTTTGCTCGACACATGGGTGGCAAGAAAGAATACAAAAGGGGAAACTTGGGGAGGCTGACTTTGTATCATTAGTTAAGAACAGTTATGTATTGTATATGTATCCAATATAAACACTTGGCTAAGAATGTTATTCTACTGACAGTGTTTGCTTTTCCTTATGGTCATCAGCTGGTAACTACTGCTACTTGGCTACAATGTGCTTCATACATAAAGAAAAGCACTATAAGTAATAACGAGTGTAAGTTTGTGTTCAAGGGGACTTTTTCCACCCAATTGAAAATCAAACTGTTTCATCTAATTGGACATCTATAAATTAAGAGTGCTGTCATAGTCCTAATCCTCCTAGATAAGACATTGCAGGGAAGTACCGTGGAAGGGGACAAATGTATAAATATAAAATAGTAAATCCACCAGTCTTGGACCTCTCCACTCCTATCTCACTCTTTCTTCCTTATTTTCTCCCCATTATTTTTCTTTCTCTCTTTCTCTCTCTATTTCTATCTCTAACTAACTCCATTCTTTCTCTGTCTCTCATCAACATTTATATCACATTTGCACTAAAAATGGATATTAGTTGATTTTTTTTTAACCATAGAGAAGCTACATTTTTCCTATCCATAGTTCTTAAATGTGTAAGTATGGCCAGAGAAGTCCTTTTTAGAAAAGATGAGTAGGTTAAGAATAGACATCTTTTGTGAACTGGATTTTAAAATAACTATTATAAGTATTGCACAGTTGCTATTTCAAAATACATTAAGTGTATATTGTGCTACTGTGAAAGCATTTTGCCAAAGCATACGTTTTTCTCTAAAACTGCTTCAAAATTTGTGAAAATTTATTCTTATAATTAAATAGATAGATATAGAAGTAGATATATGTCACATCTGGCACTGCTCAGGAGTCACTCGGGCAGTGCTTGGAGACCTTGTGGTGTCAGGATTGAATTCTGGCATTGAACTTGTTCTTAGCCCATTTTGCTCTCTCCAGGCTCCACCTAATATATTTCTAAATTCACTGTCTACTTCACACTTCATTCCAACTATACATTTTTCTTTTATTTCCTAATTTTTCTTAATGACAACATGGTTCAAACTTCTCTCCACCCCCACACCAGTGATGTAGAACTCTCAAGTTCCCAGATTCTGTCTACCCAGAAATACCTTGTTTTCCTTCTGTAGGCATATCTAATTTCCTTTTGCAATTTATTTTTTCACTGAATGGCACATTCCTGGCACCTTTGCTACCATGCTGCATTTCAAATCCCATGTGGACATTATTGGTTGATCACATCACCCTTTCACTACAGCTCAAACTTCAGTGTCCTTTCCACCAAGGAGACTGCCGCCAATTTTGGTAATGCAAATCTGCAAAAGAAGCTCTAGATCCATTATCACCATTGTTTTATCAGTGGAATAAAAAAAAATGCAAACTATAAACATACCCATATGATCCCAAGTGAAAGAAGATTGATGTGAAAAAAAAAACTGCCTGTTAGCTTCATTCTTTACTTTAATAAGCATGTATCTAAAAATAATATGATACATACTCTTTACATATTATCTAGAATACATATTCAAGAGGTGTGTTTAATATACATATGTATTCATATATCATTTACACACAGATAAAAAGATATTATTGCAAACCTCTCACATTTCATGATTTACTCATTTTACCATTAATGTTTGCAAAGTATTTCCAACTAATTATTTTTACAAATTATTTCATGTCAGAAGAAAACAAGAGCTTGTGAGAAGAAAATAAGAGATTGCCTTTTTTTTTTAACAAATTAAAAGTGTTTGATTATAGGATTTAGAGTGCAAGAAAATAAGAAATAGTTCAGTCCAACTACCTGATATTTTAACTGAGGAAACTGAGCACAACTATGGGAAGATCCAGTCTTTTTATTTGGTTGGTTTTTTTTGTTTTGTTTTGTTTGGGGGCTAGAGCCACCTGTGCTCAGAGCTTACTCCTGGCTCTACACTCGAGGTTCATTCCTGGCAGGTTTGGGTGATCATATTGGTGTAAGGATAGAACTCAGGTTAGGTACATGCAAGTTAATCTCCCTAGTCACTGTATGTTCTATTGCTCCAGGCATATTGCAGTCTTAAATGTAGTGAAAGGAGGAGTAAAAATGGCTAGAAAACCAGCTTTGTTGTCTTGCAGTTGATCATTTATCCAGAAACTAAAATTGTTATGTTCTACTAAAATTAAAACAGGACAGGGTCCTATGGTATTGTAAATAAATAAACTCTAGATATTTACAAAAATCTACACAGTGAGATCAATTCTTTCTCATAGATGTTGCAGACATTATTTGTGAGGAGCCCAGACTTTTCATACAAACATCCTAACTCCTGTGTTCTATTTTTGACATTTTAACCTAAAGTAATTTCACACCAACTCATAAAACCTTTGAAAATGGAGCATGAAAAAGTGCAAAAGGATGATATTTTGTACTTTCTGAGTTCCCTTTTCAAAAAAAAAACTCTAAATGCTACATTCAATTATTGTACTTTCTAGTTATATTCTCCTGTCAGTCTCTGTAATTTGTTTCAAAGAACATAAAAAGAAAAGATAGGAGAAAGGAAAGGAGAAATGTAATGGAAAAGAACTCAACATCTTCACTGATGAATAGTGTCTCTCCCTCCTCGTGAGAGAAAATAGCTATGAAGAGTATCTGTGGACATCTTTGTTCTGACTGTCTATAGAAAAATATTAGGGAATATCATTTCTGTTTAGTTCATCTTCCTTTCTGCTCGTGCAAAAAGGCATCCAGATGAGAAAAAAATTAACCAACTAGCCACCTATCAAGCAAAAACTATTTGTAATAACATGACAGCAAAGGATGTCAAACCTCCAATCACAATAAAAAAAAAAAAAAAACTAAGAGTAAAGTTGAAGGAACCTAAACTCAAAGATTTTGCAATGTAATTGAGGGAAATAAAATATATATGCATGAATTAACTTACTGATAAAAATAAAACATGTCACCAAAAATGTATTATAATATAAATGTTTAAGTGATAACAAAGCAAATAGCAAAGTAATCAAATTATAATTTTAAAAGTATAATAGTTAAAAGGGACATAAATATTTTGAAAGGAAGAGTAGCAGAGTATAAAATAACTCTCATGTGTGTGACCAGAATGTTAGATGAACAAGAAAGCTGACCTCTGAACTTGAATATATGAAGTCTGCTTTCATTATATTTCTGCTTTACTTTGTTTAATTAATAGATTTTAATTATTTTTATTTTTATTTTATTTTACTTTATTTTAGACATCATTATTTGCAATATTATTAATGGTAGTTTTATTGAATAAAACATTCTAGCGTGACTATCTCTATCAGATTTTATTTTTTGATAGAATCTCTTTTTACATAGCAAAGAGAAAGTTTCTCCTGTTATTAACATCTTATATTTCTGTGGTACATTTATTGCTGTTAATGAACCTATATTAAAACATATTATTAACTAAAGGTTTTGATATACATTATGATTAACAATTTATGAGTTTGACTAATAGGCAATGTATTTATATATATCCAAATGTATCTATGATTGTCTATGTTATTGTACAATATAGTTTTTACTGACCTAAATTCCTCAACTCATTCAAACTTCCTCATTTCTTAACTCCTGGAATACACTAATATTTCACTATCTACATCATTTTGCCTTTTCCAGAATGTCAAATGCATGAAATCATATATAGTAATTTCACACAGCTTCCTTCACTTGCAATTTGTATTTGAGATTACTCTATGTCTTTTTTGGTTGTTCTTCAGTCCTTTTTGTTTGAGTAATATTCTATTGTATGTCTGTCCTTTTTTATCAATTCATTTAGCAAAGGTTTTGATGGCCTTCTTTGTGTTGCGAGCAGAGCATACAACCAGTAATGTTCAAGGGATTATTAAGTGCCAGGGATCCAACCCAAGCCCCCTAAAAGCAAAGATGTACTCTAGCTGTTTGAGCCATAGCCCCAGTTCATAAATGACCTTTTTAAATAAAAAGTTTCTCGAGTTGAATTTAGTATTTCTGGGGTAGGATATATGCTTCTCAGAATACTTGGGTCTGAAGAGATAATACAGCAAATAGGGCCCTTGTCTTGCATCTAACCGACCCAAGTTCCATCTGCAGCACCACATATGGTCCCCTGAGCCTGCCAGGAGTGATCCCTGAAGATAACGAGTGTACCCCTCATAAAAAGTACATTATTTCCATTTGGAGATGCCTGTGTCCTAGGTGTATGTTTTCATTTGCCACACCACAATATTAGACTCTCAAATTTCCCTAAACTTGAGTCATGGCTATTTTGCCTCCTTGTTTCCATTATTAGTGCCATGAAAGCAACTCACTTTAAAATGTTCATAATTATGAAATGAAATTCTGAATTTTTAATCAATGAATGAGACACATATTAGCGTTGTGTCTTTGCCTTTCCTTTAGAACTACAATAATGTGTCATCCTCATAATGAATCAGAATATATATCTAAATTTGAAATTCTATCTTTTTTGTTCTTCTTTAGTTAGAGTTAAATAAACTAATAAAGAAACATTCATGGCTATTTTTGATTGTCTAAATAGAATCAAACGTCACCTGGAATACAATGCCTGTGTCTTTGTTTTTAACACCAAATAACATAAAACAAATAGTTGATAACAGAAAAATTTTAGCAATAATTATAAAATTCATCTAAATCATTTGAAGAGGATTTACAATGAAAGCCATTTATGTAGTTTGATGATTATGTATACATATTGGTTTCAAGACAGCACATATGGGAGTTAGCCAGGAAAATTTAAAAGTTCAAGCAAAAAAAAAAAATCACAATATCTTTCAGTCATTTGCTGCTTGAATTTGTTTTTTTTTTTTAAATGCACAGTTAAATGTTCTCCTCATACAGATAACACTTGGTAGGCGGGGTATATCTTATTACCGGGTTATTTTCCAGTACATTTGGCATAGTTAAGGTAAAGTGTATTAACTTTCTCTCAAAATAAAGATGAAAACAGAGTTGTAGCGGCTATGAATGCATCAGCCATTGTCAGGAAGTTAAGAACTGACAGGAGGTCCAAATAATCAACTCTGCCTGGTGCATATACCGTACTTTCCCCCTGGGATATCTGGTCTAATCCTACAATGTATCTGACTGGCATGAATGTAGAATTACTTTCAATAAAGATTTTATTTCAAGCTTGGATGATTTCCCCCCAAACATCTTGTCACTAAGGCAAAGTATATCATAGAATATCTGATTTTCCCCCCTAAAAGTCAGCTTTTGAGGAGGAAAAATACACATTTCAACTCAAGTACTTCACCAGGTCAATTCACTGTAAAAATCACATTTTAACATATCTAGACTGATTAAAGATTTGCTGTGTTAGAGAAATCAGGGAGCTGTCAAAGAAAGCTTACCCTGAAGTCTTCAAATGTGCAGCATAAGTAACACATTTGCTCATCTACAGTTTGCACTCTCCCTGCAGTAGCCTCCCATGGAAGAGCAGGCAGGACTGATGACTCTACAAGTTAAGACCCAGCTTCTGGAATATTTGTCTTTTTTGCAAGTAAGGAACATTTAAAGGTCATATCTTCCCAATAAGTATGAGATTGTTTCCAGGCTATATGAGAAATATGAATGGCTTGTACATGATCGTTCTCAAACAATATTCATTTTTCAACCTATCCATTTCTCTGTCTTTATACTTTTTTGTCTTTATCCTAACCTCTTTCTTCATAATGCCAAATTAAGTCAGGCTATTCAGGATAGACAAACAGTAATGTAGCAGTGAGTTATTCTATTTTTAATTCACTAAAATGTTTCATTTTGTGCTTGCTTACATTACTTCAGCCTTAGTGTCATTTTGTTTAATTTATGTTTAGTTCATATCATCTTTAAGCTATCTACATTACCTACATAGCTTCATCCTTGCTCAGTAAAAGCACACAAATCATATGGTTTAGTTCTAATGGTATTGAAGCAATTATTTAATAATCATAACACATTATATTTATACAATGTTTCAAATTCAAAATCCCTTTTATCTCTATTATTATATTTTATGACTAGCATATAATGTTATGATATGATATTATATATGTACAAGAATAAAAATCCTTCATGGGGAATAGCAGTTGAATTCCAAAGAGCCATGGAAAGGTCTAGGCTTGAGTCACAGCTTTTTACATAATTGACTGTGTGTACTATAGGTGGGTTTTTATTTGGGGAGTGCCAGAGACCAGTCCTGGGTGAACTGGGCTAAAGCAGGTTCACTACAAGAATTAAGAAAACAAAAATAGGGGCCCGGGAGATAGCATGGAGGTAAGGCGTTTGCCTTTCATGCAAAAGGTCATCGGTTCGAATCCCAGTGCCCCATATGGTCCCCCGTGCCTGCCAGGAGCAATTTCTGAGCATGGAGCCAGGAGTAACCGCTGAGCACTGCTGAGTGTGCCCCCCCCAAAAAAAAATAAAAAAATTAAAAAAAAAAGAAAACAAAATAGATATGAGAGATAAAAGCTTGGCATCAGGAAGCTCACAGCCTTGTGGACTGAGAGCTCGAGTAAGCACAATTGTACTCCATGTGCAGTATTTATTGTTCAGGGTTAATAAACCAAGGAGAAGGGCAAAGGGTAGCAGATAGATACCTATCTATGCTAATAAAACTTAAGTGGGTCTTTGCATAACAAAATGGTATCAGAGGGTCAGCTAAGGCAAAATTTCTGGATTGTCTGCTTCTGAGAGAAACAGCAGATAAAAAGTGAATGCATGGTCCTTACCAATAGCGTGTTCCCTAAGATTGCAAGTAGCTCTGTAATAAGAAATTAAGAGTCTTTAGATCAACTTTTCGCCCCTCTCCATAAACTATCATCACTCTAGCTAACCTTATACATTTCTTGAATGTCTTCATATCCGACAGGGGGATGTTCACATCTTACAGTGCTTGGGAATGATTCATAACTAAGTGCTTGGGGTCTCTTGGGTGCCCATGTAGTGCCAGGAAGAGATCCTTGGATTCTACATGCAAAATATATGTGTCATCCCTTTGAGCCATATACCTGGTCCCTTGGAATGTCATTTAACTGAGAAGTTCTAAAAATCATTTGCATGTCAAATTGGTCTTTAAAGCTTTCTACAAACTCAGAGACTATACCCAAACTTGTAAAACAGGATTTCTGTGAAACGTTTTTGCATTGTAAAAACTCTAACCCATAAGGAATACCAATCTAAATCTCTTATCTCATTTATAAAATAGTAGAATCCAATATTGTCAGATATGATTTCTAAATGATTTACAAAGGGCTTTAAGATTCATATTTTATTTATTTAATCTTCAAAACCACCCATAAGTTCTGTGTTGTCATTACTACACACTTTAAGTAATTTGAGGCACAGAAACCTGGTCAAACCTATCAAAAGCCCAAGAGGCTAAAAATACCAAATAAGATTTAAGGTTCTGAGATTCCAAATTGCAGGTTTATTTGGAGCACTGAATATCCTTGCCCAACACAAATCACATGCAGAGTTTTATCATGCTCAGATATCATTCCAGGAAGATCACAACAGACTCCCTAGATAAGTCCTAGACAATCTTGCTTTTGAATGCTAAATGGGTAACATTTCCAATCAGTCAATATACCAGATTTCTGCTCTAGAACGACAAGGACATGTTTGAAATGTATAAACTTATACACAGGATAATATTGTCCCAGGTTTACTAAATGAAACCTGGATCTAGAGGTTTCAGGTAGAGAGCAATGATTTGTAAACACAGACCTAGTTAGAGGACTAAACTCGGGGTCAAAAGTTCAGATCTCCTCTACCAAAATATATTATATCCCTACTTTAATTTCCTGATTGCCCAGATCTCACAGCTACCATTAGAGGTAGCTAGTGAACATCAGCCAAAAATTAATGAAATAATAGTCAAACCATGATATTGATCCAACAAATTGCATGGCTAACCAACTAGACTCTGGAATACCTATGGACTTAGTTTTTTCCAGATGAACCCAAGTGGCTCAAACTTTCTGTTCCCACTATGGTCATTTACTATGTGTCGCCAATAGACTATTGTATAAGACATTTCTCTTTAGATTGCTAATGTATGTAACTGAGGCAATAGTAGCCTAGTATTGGGCAAAATTTTCCAACCGAGATTCATCCTCCGGCCCTTCCCTAACTCTTCTCTATTGCCCTCACTCTCAGCTATGAACTCTACTAATTTTGGTGGGCAACCCAAACAGCAGCTAGATCATCACAGAGGATTCTCTTGGTTTTTACTCAGGGATGACTCTTGGAAGTATGTAGGGACCATATGTGATGTCAGAGATGAAATTTGGTTCAGTTCCATGTAGCCCAAGTTCTTTACCCACATTACTATCCACCCAGCTTCTGCTAATTAAATTTCAGGGAAAAAAGAACTAGAAGTATAAGAAAGAGTAGCAAAGAGGCCTGTTATTATTTGGTGCTTTACCTCTTTTCAAATTATTATTTAACTTCTAGAATATTCATTATTTCATCCTTAATCTATGGGTCCAAAAAACTATTTAAAAATTCTTCAACCTGCCAGCTAGTTTCAGGAATTTCAAATATCTCTGAATACTTTCTAATAAGAAATTGATAATCCTTTCATATAGAAATGTTTAATAACCTTGATAGGTGCTCTCAGTAATCTTTCATGTGTAAAAGAAAAATATACCAAATATTAATAGTAATAATAGACAAGTGGTAAAATTACATTCTTTCTATTTTAATTTATCTGCATTTTCTAAATGTTCTATCATAAATATTATCAACAAGTTTGAGGCAGAAATATTTTCTAATATATTTTCACACTTCTATTTCTTTATATCAAGACAAAATTAACTTGACTCAGTTCCAATAAATGGATTTATAGACATTTAATCCCATATCATGGATTGGATTTTTTTATTTAGTTATCAAATACCTTCAGTAAGTGAGTTTTATTGAAAGAGCATATCATGGGGCCCGGGAGATAGCATGGAGGTAAGGCGTTTGCCTTTCATGCAAAAGGTCATCAGTTCGAATCCCGATGCCCCATATGGTCCCCTGTGCCTGCCAGGAGCAATTTCTGAGCATGGAGCCAGGAGTAAACCCTGAGCACTGCCGGGTGTGACCCCCCCCCCC
>PVKC010025834.1:0-16335 GCA_004027635.1 Crocidura indochinensis
CCCTTCCTTCCTTCCTTCCTTCCTTCCTTCCTTCCTTCCTTCCTTCCTTCCTTCCTTCCTTCCTTCCTTCCTTCCCCCCTTCCATCTTGCCTTCCTTTTATGTAAAAGAGAAGAAAGAAAATAAAAAAGAATGGGGAAGAAATGATCAGAGAAGGAATAACAGAAGTTCCCATGAATCTTGTGAAGGTGGTTTTCCCTTGTATGGAAGGTGTACCCCAGTCCTGGAATGACACCCCTTCTCCCATCCACATAACTCAGCAGTGCTTTGTCACTTCCCCAGGAGCAGACTCTTCTTACAGTGACCAGTGACTAGTTAGATGCAATGGTAATTGGGCAGCTTACACTGGAGAGGAGGCTCCTAGTTAGGGAGCCTGAATGTAGCTTTTTCAGAAGGACAGAGATGATTTGGTTCCAAAGCTCCGGTGTTTAGGGAAAGGAAAATCTGAGACAGGAACAGGGAAAGTGCCCTGTCAATCAAGTCTTCTGCACACTCGACTCTGGTCTGTCTGTCCTTTGTCACAAATGCTTACAGCTACTGCCCACCACATACCCTCTTAGCACAGACACAGCTTGGTGACAGATTCTGGCCAGTCACATAGGGGGTAATCAGCATTTGAGGGTTCAGATGGTTAATTCCCAGCCCCCTTATCTGTTTAAACCTACAAATGCTCATCATGTGTGAACATTTATGTGTGAAGTATATGCCATGTGCTTATATGCACATGTGAGAACATGCATGTGAGCTCATGCAGCATTGGTATTGTGAAAGTGTGAATTTGTGTTTATTTATGTGACCTGTGTGCTATGTGGTCTATACATTATGAGCATTACATGCACATGAATATGTGTGGCAATGCATGTGAACATACAGGTGTGCCTTATGTGTATGCCTATGGGTAGGAGTACCTTGTAAGTGTGTGCATGTGTGCATGCATGTAAAATGTGTGGGTATAGATGCATAGTGGTCACTGAGTGGCATACATTATGCATATGTATATACATTAGAATCATGTATGTACATCATGTCATGTGTTACGCATGAATGCATGTTTATGTCATTTGTGTGTTGTGTACTGTGTGTACTGTGTGCTATGTATCACATTTGTGAGCATGTGTTCATGTATTTGTGTTATATATACACCAGTCATCTCTATGCTGTCACACATGTGTGAGCCTGTATGTACTCGATATGTATTAAACACCAGGTGTCATGTGTTTCACATGTCATGCATGTCACAAAGGTGTCATGTGTTTCACATGTCACAAAGGTGTCATGTATTTCATATGTCATGTATGTTACAAAGGTGTGCTGTGTGTTGTGCTTGTGGATACACAAACGTGTGTGATGCACACATCTACAGGAAGGTTGGCAGCAGAGTAGAGACCTCATGTATTAAATAGGCCTTGAGGCCTGACCATCACTTTACCACAGAGTCAGGAAGCATCAGTTTAATCTGCATTTGTGCAGGAACCAGAAATGATTTGGGATGCAGGTCAGAGTGAGTGTCTAAGTGAGGGACAGAAAGAGGAGTTGAGTGTTGGACTCAAGTGGGAGGAAACAAGGCATGAGCAGGGGCTGGGTGGTACTTGGCCAGAAGCAGGTTTTGAGGGTCTGACTGGGCAGAACAAAATCCTGGGAGCTGGGGAATTATGAGAGTCCAAAACATCGCCTAACACAGTCTCCTCTGTCAGAAATTTCTTTGAGCTGCTCTCAGGAGAAAGGGAAGGTTGAGTGAGGGGAACTGGGTGTTTATTCCCAGACCTGGTGGAGAAAGAGTGTCCTCTGTGCAAGAAGGAGAAATGGAGGGCCCCTCCTTTCCCCTGCCCACCACCATTCCTGGGTTTGTGAAAAGGTTGAGATTCTCAACTCCACCATGTCTCCTCTTCAAATAACAGTACCTTGCTCAAGGCACCCAAACAGTGTGCAGGCAATGTGTGGACAGAATGCCAGAGAGCTGTAATTAAGCTGGCTGGATGAAAAGAAAAGTTCTTCTCATTCAGATGTATGTCCCAAAGAAACAAAAAAGGGAAGAAAGCCTGGAAACATTCACTGCAGAGAGAACTCTCTGCCATCAGACACTGGGGCAGTAATTCAGGCACCCAATTACTATAATGGGGCTCAGAGCACCTCAATAGGTGTTTCCATCTCAAGCCAGGACTAACATTTGTAATCCTTTAAATGCACTTAAGAAATTGATGTTACAGCCCCCCAATCTGTTAGGGGCCTGGTTTGCTGAGGGGGATAGAGGAGCCTACCATTAATTGGATCATCAGAATGTGATCCGGCCCCAGACTGGATTAGGGTGGGCTGCCTCTGCCTGGGGACATTCAACCTGCCACTCCTTTTTGCCAGAGATGTTTGACCCTTAATGTAGATAAGTGGTATTTTTCATCAATCTTAGCTTGCATTAAAAAGGGAGAAGTGTCAATTTGGTGTGGGGGCTTTCACTTAATTCCACGTCTTCTTATTTAATACCTTGGCAAAGTTCTTCCACATAGCCTGCACTTCTGCTGATGGAAAGATTTTTGTCCAGGCCTGTTGCAGGAAGGAAGGTTTTTGTTCATGAATGACTGTGTGCCACTCTGAAATTCTCTGCTTTATATAAACACCCAAAAAGAAAAAAGTGATGAGGTTTCCCAAGTGGTTTCCAGAGAGCCCAAGGGTCACCCCTGGTCCCATTTGGGCCAAAAGTTAAATGTTAATGTCTGAAGATGCTTTGTGGCTTAAGTTGAGAGATCTGGGAAACTCCAGAGCTACTTGTGTGCTGCTCACAGTTCTCTGAGGATACACCTGGTAATGCTGGGTGGGATGTCATATGCAGCCCATGATGGAGCCCACATATACAAGACCCCAGGCTTGATCCACAGTAGAATTGAGGATTGAAATGTTGAGTTTTCTAAGTATCACCAAGAAATACTTTCTCTGATGAATTCTAGATTGTTCCTGTGTTCCCCAATTCGTATGATGAAAAGAAGTAGCCTTACCTTCTGCCTCAGTTTTGCACGTGAAAGTCCAGTCTTTTCTGAGCCAGGACAAAGCTCCATTAATATGATCATTTCATACACTAGCTGGTGGCTATCCAGAACTGTCGTGACAGAGAGGTGTCATGACTATTGATGGCCAGGTTTTTGGCTTACTCTAATCCTGGAGCTGCTGGTTAATTCCAGGTGTAGCTGTGTCTCTCCCAGATCAGTAGAAGCAAGGCTGGTGTCCCCCACCTACAGAGGATCTGTGCCCATACCAACAGTTCCATGGAACTTTCCTTCAGCTTCAGCACATTGTTGAGCAGGAAGGGATTCCCCAAAATGTCTAGCCTAATTATTCTTGATCCTGCTCAGACTTGGCTTTGTGCTGAAAAGTCCCTTGTTGTTTCTGAGGATGGGTTGGTGGAAGCTTTCAACATAAGAGGGAGAAGAAGGTGGAGGGAAATAAGAACTCAGAGGATTTTAAATGCAGAATGAGATCAAGTGAGCAGAGTCATTAGGATATCACTGTCTAGCCAGGGTCAGTACAGAAGCAATTAGAGGAAAGCACAATAGACAGTAAATAGATGACTCTTCCTCTGTGCGTGTGATTTGCCACTCTTTGTATATTCTCCAGGTGGAGAGGTCTAAGGAAGGAGGAGAATCTTTTTCTTTGTGTGGGGGCATATGTCAGTTATGACAGGCAGAGATTTGTTTACCAGAGGCTGAGAAGGGCAGGACCCAAATGAGGGAAAAAAAAAAGTATTTTTCATGAAAGCTTCTCCTGAAAATCCTTTTCCCAAAATTGGAAAAACTTCTCTGTAGGTTGAAATGGATCTCTATTTATTAGACTTTCCTGCTCTCACCTGTCTTATCAGGACCTACCTTTAAAGCCCCCAAAATATTTTGGAAGAACAAAGTGCATGTTTTCCTCTGGCATTGCAATTGCCTAGAAGATGTTTATGGGGAATTGAGAATGAGCTTGTTTCAGTGAGGAGGCCAGCCTATGCCCGCTCTCTGATCCATGCCCTTTGTATGCTAGTATGAGACATCCACAAATCCTCAGCAAGTGAGCTTCTGGCTCTCTTGCTCTCTCCCTCCTCTGTCTCTGCCTCAGTCTCTCTCCTCTACTGAATGAGAGACAGAATCCTGCCTGCCCTTCCATCCCTTATCCCCAGTCCCATGTTCCCCTGAGCTCTGTATCTTCCTTGGGCTCCTTTGGCAAGAGCGAGTTTAGATTAGATAATTTTAGTTCTTTGTGGGGAGCTATTTTTACATGTAATTTTTGCTAATAATGCAATTAGTTGTGTCTTTTGCATAATTTGCAATACGGTTGTTGAAGTTTAAGAAGCTTCATTTTATTTTAATTAACAACTGATCAGTAATAATAACCAAGCGGCTGCGAACATTAACAGCCGTAACTCTTTTATTTTTTTTTAAGAAGAAGAAAGGTGGGGGTTAGAAAAGCCCCAGGCTGGGCACACCTCCTCCTGCCCTCCCCCCTGGAATATTTCATAAGAATGCTGGGGATAAAATTACCCTATTGGAGTGGAGACAGCAGCTGTTTCCCAATATAGATCACAGTGGAAAATCACTCAAATCTGCAGCCCTTATTTTAATTCTACCCCCAGCCCCATTTCCTGCACCCCCTCATTCTCCACATCTCTTCTTAGTGTCCCAGAGTAAGAGGTGTGTGGGGAGAATGTGTGGGGTTCTCGTGACACTTTGGTTTACTGTACCTAACAATTCCTTTGCACATGCCATTAGCACATTATTTATAGCTTTATAAAAGCCCCCCCTCCACTTCTGACACCATTCTTGTATCTCTGACGCCATCAGAGGATTGAACTGTTATTAAATTATCAGTTTTATGAGCAACTATGCAAGGACTTAGATCTACACAGCATTTCCCCACCCCCACCCCAATTGTACTTAAAAAAAAAAAAGCTGACCCTTCAGAATCCTCTGCAGACATGAGACTCTAAGCATGAACAAAACATCCCTGGACTTCTGGCAACACTAAGCCATTTGGGCCTGATTATTCAATACTATGGCTGCAAATAACCTGCAGTTTGGGCCATAGTGGCCTCTAGGGTTACACCCAGCTGTGCTGGCAAATCCCATGTCTGTGGGTTTCTCTCGTGCCTCTTGCACCCAAAGCCTGACTGTCTATACCCATCACCTTTTTCATAACAAAATAACATGTGGCTGGTATAGTATTCTTTTTTTTGTTTGTTTTTTGGGGCCACACCAGATGATGCTCAGGGGTTACTCCTGGATATCTGCTCAGAAATAGCTCCTGGAAGGCACGGGGGGGGGGGTGGGTGGGACCATATGGGACACAGGGATTCGAACCAACCACCTTTGGTCCTGGATCGGCTGCTTGCAAGGCAAACGCCGCTGTGCTATCTCTCCAGGCCCTAGTATAGTATTTTTTTAAGACTCTAAGACTAAAACTAAGGTGACCAAAAGGAGAAGGGAGATTGTTTTATGGGCATTGTTTGGTGGCCAGACCATAGCATAAGCCCAAGGTGGTTTTGATTCCATGAAGAAGAAATTGCTTCCCTGTAGTGCCTAAGGGGACAGAGGAAGATGCCCTTGTTGGCAATACAGCTGGTGGCACTGGGAGGGGTGACCCCAACATAAAGCCCCAAAAGTCCTTTATGGAGCCAATGGAGAAACAACATTAAGTACCTTTGTGAACAGAAAAACGAGGACCCAGAGTCTCATTGACAAGAGGACTTTAGAACCTAACCTGAAGTTGGAATCTCTGTGCTGGGGAGTGCTGAACTTTAGAGCAAGAATGTAGCATTTGGGTTTATGATAGAGGGATTAACTCTCTATCTCCTTAATGCTAAAGGACTCTGCAATGTTCACTTCCAAGGCTAATTTTCCCAAGGTAGGGAGTGAGATATGCAAGCACGTGCTCAACTCATACTTTGATTGCATCAGTATCACTGACCTCTGCCTATCACCCATGTTGGTTCCTGAACCAGAACCAGCCAGCTCAACTCACACAACCAAGCTTTGAATTTCAAGGTCGCGCATATATGAGACACAGTGGTCTGAAGCTGTACCTTTGATCCAGAGTTTACATTTCAGCGTCCTGTTTATGTACAAGATCAGATTAATTTTTCACGTTGGGCCTTGCTGTAGTGTGTGTGGACTTACTGATTACTGTGTTGGATCACAGTGTTAGTACCTTGAGCAAGTTAACATCAGGATTGAGCTGAACATTCCAAGAATTCTCACCCACCCTCTCCTTGTATCTCAGCTCATGAGCACTGCTTTGTACATACTCTCTCCCTTTGCTTGTTTGTTTGTTTGTTTTTTGTTTTTAGGTCGTGCTACCTGGTGCTTAGAGCTTATGCCTTCTTCTCCTTGCTCTGAACTTAAAAATTATTCCTGGCGGGGTTTGCCCTGCATGTGGCCAATCTGGGACAGACACCGGTTTGCCAAGAGTGACTTCTGAGAGCAGACCAGGGGTGCAGAGCTTAGGTACTGCTAGAGATGGCTCCAAAACAGAGAGAGAGAGAGAGAGAGAGAGAGAGAGAGAGAGAGACAGAGAGAGAGACAGAGAGAGACAGAGAGACAGAGAGAGACAGAGAGACAGAGAGAGAGACAGAGAGACAGAGACAGAGAGAGACAGAGAGAGACAGAGACAGAGAGAAAGAGAGAGACAGAGAGAAAGACAGAGAAAGAAACAGAGAGAGAGAGAGAACATCCAGAGGTCAGGGAAGAAAGTACTAAAAAAGAAAAGCTAAAAAGCGCCTTTTTAAAATGAATGCTGCCGGATGTGCCCCACCCCCTAAAAAAAAGAAAAGAAAAAGAAAAATTATTCCTGGCACCACTCAGGGGGTCATATGGGATGTCAGGGATCAAGCCTGAGTTGATCACATCGTAGGCAAGTGTCTTACCTACTGTCCTATCTTTCCAGCCTCAAATCCTCCTTATTTTTTGCCAGAAAACTTCCCAAACATTAAGAACTGGTTTCTCAGCAAGATGCTGCAACATTGTTATTAATTAGAATTTCTCATTGGGGCCAGAGAGATAGCATGGAGGTAAGGCATTTGCCTTTCATGCAGAGTGTTGGTGGTTCAAATCCTGGCATCCCAGATGGTTTGTAGAGCCTGCGAGGAGCGATTACTGAGCATAGAGCCAGGAGTAACCCCTGAGCGCTGCTGGGTGTGAACCCCCCCCCAAAAAAATCCAAAAAAAAAAACAATAAAAAAAGAATTTATCATTAACAGACAATGGGTTGTCTTCGGGGTCTGGCAGGTTTCCTTCTAGAAAAGCTCAGGAATTGCTCTGAAACCTGAGGAGTGGGTGAAAAGGGATTTCCATTTAGTACTAAACTGAGGATGCCTGGTCATTCCTTTTCCAGAGGCTTGGTGTTCATAGAAAAAGGATTTTCTTCAGGTTCAGATGATTTTGAAACTGCCATGAAAAGCCAGCCAGGCTGCCTTTCTTGTAGACCTGGCTGGGAAAGGGCAAAGAATGGACCCTCTTGCCTTTTGGAGAATCCTGATGAGGGTTTGGAACTCAGTGTCAATGAGGCTGTCCAGGAAGCAGGCAGGTGGATTGGAGCACTGGTGCCAGGCCTCTAAACCACTGTGACAGTTCCATCACTCCTGTCTAAGTACAATATCTGTCTATAGGCAGGTTCCCAGGTTCAACAGCCCTGAACATATATGTGAGTAAAACTTTGTTCTTGATTGAGTGAAGTAGAGTATGGAGGAAAAAAACTCTACGTGACACCTCTGTCCACCATCACCTACTTGCTCTGAGTTCAGCTGGGGAAGATGCCGTACAGGCTCTACCCTGTGTCTTGAGTGTAAGAAGCCAATAGAAGGTTGGTTGGACAGGATGGCTCCCCATTTATCATAATAGGAAGTCAAGTTAGCAATTCAAACTTCAGAAAAAAAAAACTGTTTTCTTTGCTAAATGTTCAGATTACTCTTATATTTTATACATTAAAACCCAGTGATAAGTTGGGATGCTGGAGAATTTAAAAAACGAGTCCCTGCAGAATGTGCTTGTGATTATGTGTTCATTCTTTATAGAGGCACTTGGCAAGACATTTCTGAGACAATGGTTCTAGAGGAATCAGATACAAGATGTCCTTCTCCAGCAATCATGAACTTTGCTCCATTGTTCATGGTGCCCATGGTTCTATCAAAAAATAAACAAACAAAAAACGTGGTCCCAAGGTATTCTGTAAAGTGAATATATGAAACAGGCTTGCCTCACTGCTAAACAAGGATATTATATCAGTCCTGCAAAGTGATATAATATCAAGGTATTAGCCTAATACAATCCATGAAGAGAACATGCATTTCCCTCAAAGGTCTGTATAGCATAAAGCTCTATGTGAATTAAGAAACTTAAAAGTTGAGAGCTGGGAGGTAGCTCAAAGTATTGGACTGCATGCCTTACAAGCTTGAGGTCCAGAGTTTGGGGCTTTCTGGATCCATAGACTCTCCAACGCCAGAAATCTCACTGTATATAGGCATAGAAGCACATGAGCAGAGTCAGGTGTGGTCCTGGTGGTCCTAGGACTGCCATATCACCAGGCCTGAGCATTGACCTGAAAGACCCTCCACCTTCCCTTATGTCCATATCCACATCCACAGTTTGTGTATATACACCAAGGTTCCATTGCCACCACTTGGTAATGTGCTATTTATCTTTATGCACAATAGTACTATGGTACTTTTTTTGATCTACTTCCCTTTAAAATGTTCACAAATGTATAAATTTAATGAAAGAAGCATGAAAGAAAAATAGAGCCCTTTCCATTTTGGTCATTCAATTTCAGTGGCACACACTGGTTGTGAATAGATTAAACACAAGAATGATCAACTCTGATTTACCAAGGGTGTCTTTTTGTCTCACCCCAGACTTTTACTTTGATGGATAAAAGGTTTTTTTATTTTTTATTTATTTATTTATTTATTTATTTTTGGTTTTTGGGTCACACCCGGCAGTGCTCAGGGCTTATTCCTGGCTCCATGCTCAGAAATTGCTCCTGGCAGGCACGGGGGACCATATGGGGCACCGGGATTCGAACCGATGACCTTTTGCATGAAAGGCAAACGCCTTACCTCCATGCTATCTCCCGGGCCCCGATAAAAGGTTTTTAAGGGGGAATCATGCCAATGTTGGGAATGCTGTGGTTTTAGATGAACTCAAGTCTACTGTACCTCTAGGGGTCTTATCCAGGGTTTCTCTCTGGAATACCTTGGGGTTTGATGAGTGGGATAAGGAGTGAACAGGACATTTACAGAATCAAGCAAGAAGTCTATGATTCCTACTGACCTGTCTCTACTTGAGTAGACTTGTCTTCAAATCTCAACAGTAATTCAAGAAATCCAGGCAGATATGCACTGCCATGAAGGCTTTCCGTCCCGAACCTCACCTCTGTCAGGATGGCCTTTTCTTTGAAGTTCACATGTCTAAATTGCATGCCTTCTTCATAAACTTAGAAGATGGTGCCATGGCTCCAAATGATATGGAGATATGCAATGTTGATTTCTCATCAGTCGCCTGTAGCTGGCTATTTAAAGCTCAAGAGTTTTGTTTGTTTTAGTTAAGTGCCCTGAAGTGTTTCAACAGCCAGTGGCAAGTTATATAAACAAATGCAGAAACACACAGACAGTCCATGAGACCTGGAAGCTGCCCATGTCTAGAAGTTGCAGAAATCCTTGGTGACTTTACACATCAGTCTCCCACAGACCATATTAATTGCCTTGTTGAACAATGCCAGGTGTGCGCCATTGGTTTATGTGGCTGAAAAAGGGGGAAAATGCTAATATAAGTTGACACATGTCTCTTTTTTTATACCTGAATATTTTCCAAGGAATGGGACTATAGCTGATGTCCCCCACCCCACCCCTCTAGGAGACACTGTTCTTTTGTGATTGGCCATCTCTTCCCTGTCTGGGTCCATTTAGGCTGGGTTGGTGTAAAAGTTAGTCACCTAAAAATACTAGATGTTGGATGTCATTTCTCATCCTTTTGACTTATCCACATGGCTGATGTTTTCTGAAACATTTCCTTTGAGAGCGGTGATTTTTTTAGCTCCTCAAGAACAGTACATATCTACACCTAGGTTAAAACTATCAAATGTCATTTTCAAACACATCTTTACCAAAATATACCTCTGTCTTTAGAGGGTGTGTAATGCAGTCCTAGGCTGAGATCCTGCTAAAGCTTCTCCATGCTGAAAGGGTAAATATAACCATACTTGATTTCTTATTCCAGTTTGCTACAATAAATGGCTACAGGGCTTTAGGACATGGAGAACTGAAGTTGTACTTTTAACCTAAAAGGATTCAGTTTTATTTTATTTATTTGTTTAATCTTATTTGAAGATCACACTCAATGATGCTCAGAGATCATTCCTGGCAGGGTTTGGTGGACTCTGTGTGGTGCTGGGGAGCAATCCGGGTCTGAATGTATGCAAGGCAAGCATGTTAACTGCTGTCATATCTCTCTGGACTGTGGATGCTATTTTAAAACCCAATTTTTATCTGAGAATTTGTGGAACATTGTCCAATAATGGTCCAAGGGGAAACTTTACATCCACTCACAAAATGTTAGCATGGGACTCTAAGGATGTGAATGAAATCTTCACTATGTGACACTGTGAGCACTATTGAAAGCACAGTGCTTTCAATGATTCCATTGAAAAAAGTTCGAAACATTATTTTTAGTATTTCACAAAAAATGCTAGCAAATTTGTAGCAATTAGTGGCTTCAGGAAAGGAGAGTCAAGGACTGGGGAGAGGATTCAATGGAAAAACAGAAGTTTTACATGTATGAGGCCCTAGTTTTATTCTGTATAATGAGAGAGAGAGAGAGAGAGAGAGAGAGAGAGAGAGAGATGGAGACAGAGACAGAGACAGAGACACAGAGACACAGAGAGAAAGTGAGAGACAGACAGACAGACAGAAAAAGAAAGACTGACATTTAGAGGTAAGAAAGGAAAGAGAGCAAAGAGACAAAGGGCAGATAATGAGAGAGAGAAGAGAAGAATGAAGAGATAGAGGAAGAGAGAAAGACAAAGCTACAGAGACATGGTGGAAAGAGATAAGAGAGCAAATAGAAAGTTAAGAGACAAAGAACAGAACAGGAAAGAGAATAATTAGGATATTGTGGAAAAATAGAAAGGGGAAGAGAGATAAATACAGAAATAGAGACAGAAAGAGAGAGACAGCAAATAAATAGATCTAGCAGCATTCAACACTCCATGACTATTGGTCTAACCCTGGTGAATCCCTTTTAGCTCTGATATTTATATAAATTTACTCTAATTAGATGAATCTTTAAGAAAAAACCTGTCTCTAAAAGTTTCATAATGCAATTTCATACTGTCTGATAATACTTGCGTTTTACTCATATTCCAGTTGCAGCATCTTTTTCCAAAAACCATCAGTTTATATAGGGAAGGTAGAGTTTTGGAGGACCTTGAAGTTGGAAAAGGGCTGAGCTGTAGCTCTAGGAAGGAGGAGACATGATCGCATGGACTGATCTGGCTCTGGGTGTGGAACTTAACCCATTTTCCACTCTCCTGACCACACAGCATGGGATTTCTTCATCTGTTCTCATCAGTTCTAAACTCCAGGTCACCAGTTAAACCTCATGAGTCTGGGTGACTCATAGCCAGGCCCTTTTCTATATGTATGTGCAGTTAGTTGGTTGGGTTGAGTTTCCTCACTCAAGTGTGGCATAACCACTCAACCAACTGCTTTAAGTTGGTGCGGCTTGTTTTTCAAGAAAACTTGAGGACACCCCCTGCCTAATACTTGATTGATTGCTGTGAGTGGAGGGGTGGCCTGGCCTAGGAATTGGAGCTGAAATCCTGATGAGATCCTATTGTAGATGGGATTACTATGTTCCAATCAGAATGGAAGGCAGATTGTTGTAGTGAAGATAGCGGTGTGTAAATGATTGTAGATTGAAATTTTCCTCTATAGACATAGACTTCAAAATATTTTTTCCTTTTTTCCTCTTTCATCCTTTCCTATTTATCTACATCACACCTCTTAATTTGGGGATTTATTTCCTTCCAGTTTTTTACTGCCTTAAAAGATGTATAAAGGAATCAACTGCAGGTCTCCAGGAAGGAATTGGATTAAAATTGGATGAATTCTCCATGTTATTTGAACTCTGAAATATGTTGTAAGGATTAGAGAGGAAATTGTAACATTTTATTGCCATCAAAGAGTAGCAAGCAAGGAGGATTTGAGGACCTGCCATCTGGGCAATGATATTTTGTAGGTCTTGATTTACATTCAAAATATTATCAGGGAGCAGAAATATAATACATTGGGGAAAGATGCTTGTTGACATGGATTTAATTCCTGGCATTTCATAGGGTCCTCCAAGTCCTTCCAGGAGGATGCCCTCAGCACAATTGTGTGTGGCCCTCAAACAAACAAACAAACAGACAGACAGACAAACAGAAAATAGTACAGAATTACACCTTAAAAAGGATCAGACTGGCTATCCTGACATCCCAGCACCTCCCCCCCCCACCCATAAAATCTTTATATTTGCTCTCCTATGGCCAGCAAAAAAACCCTTTTTTCCTCTCTGCAAGCAATTCCCTCACCTGTTTATTTGTTTATTTATTTACTTACTTACCGTATTTTCCGGCTTATAAGATGACTTTTGAAACAAAAAAGAAGTCAACTGAAAATAGGGGGTCGTCTTATATATATCCCGAAAAATGTTTCAATATGCCGGTAAACGAAAATTGTCTGAATATTGCCACAAAACGAATTTTCCAACTCGATCCTGCACCAATCACTGCAAGGCTGCTCGGACCGCTCTCTAACTCAGCCAATCCAAGCAGGCTTTTTATGCATGCAAATTAGACAGCGCTCTGTAGCCGAATCTACACTGTCAAAAGCCTTCTCAGATTGGCCATAGTCAGAGAGGAAGTCTATTACAGTATAACCTTTGAACCTTTGCTTATTGTGATTGGCTCACTCTGGCACATACAGTTGCAGCACAGGAGCGTTTTGTTTGATACAGCGAATATAGGCCTAAACCTATGTTTTAACTTATACGCCCTGTCGTCTTACATGCTGGCAAATACAGTATTTATTTATTTATTTACTTTTGGTTTTTGCGTCACACCCAGCAGCACTCAGGGGTACTTATGGCTCTGTGCTCAGAAATTACTCCTGGTAGGCTCGGGGGGCCATATAGGATGCCGAGATTCGAACCACCATCTGTCCTGGATCAGCTGTTTGTAAAGTAAATGCCCTGCTGCTGCGCTATCTCTCTGCCCACCCCCCCCCATCCTCGCCCTGTTTTTATACCTGCATCTTTTGTTTAGGAATAATGGAAGCTTTTTATCTAGCATTTTGTCTCCTGACCACTTCAAATTTGTGAATGCTTTTTTTCAAGAAGATTCCTATTTGAGTAGGGAGAGCATGCTAGCACCCCTCAACTGCTTTCCAAAAATGTTCCCTCCTGTGTTTGGGGACTCCTTAATCTTATTCATATCCACCCCTAGTAGAATTGTCTACCAGAGCAGTGAGCTGAAAACAGAAAAGCAGAAATAAAAAACACTTAACAAAACTGGATTCAATCAGCTCAACAACAGCCAATCTCTCCATGCCCACTAGGTGGAAAGAGCCAGGGCCAGTCTCCCAGAGAGATAATCAAGGCAAAGACGGCCCGGCATGTGCCCCAAAGGACCTTCCTCTGTCAAAGACATGCTTAAAAAGCAAATTCTGCAGGCACATGTGATCTGTGTCCAGGGCATTTGCTAGCAGCAGGCGTACAAGGGAGGGGACCAGTTGTCTGGGGATTGCTAAAAAGGCTGTGAGAAAGAAGAGACTTCAGAAAGAAGAGGCTTCAGGCCCTTCTGCTCGAGTTCAAGACTCTTCAAGGCAGTAGGTGGGAGTGAAAGGAAAAATATTAGAATTTGCTGAAAACCAGGGAAGACGTTTAGTTGGTAGCCTCAGACATGGCAACACTTAGAAACTGGGCCCAGGGGCTAGAGAGATTGTATAGGGAGGAAGTCATTTTCCTTGAATACGACTGGCCCTTGTTTGATCCGCAGCACTTCAGAGGGTCCCCTGAATCCTACTGGAAATAACCCCTGAGCAAAGTCAGGAGAAAGCTCGGGGCACTGTCAGACATGCCAACCCTCTCTCACAGAAACGGAGCCTTAAGAACATGATTTTGGGATCACACCTGGTGGCATTCAGGGATTAGTCCTAACTCTGCATCAGAAATTACTCCTGGCAGGCTCAGGAGGGCCATATTGGATGCCAGGATTCAAACCCAGATTGGCCACATGAAAGGCAAAAGTGTTTTCTGCTGTGCTATTTCTCCAGCTTCAGAGCTATAAGAACATGGGACAATTGGAATGGGGAGTGGTTAGAAGATGGAGCAATTGCAAAATTGGATGGGTGGGAGTGGACTGAGAGGGTCATCAGAACACATAGCAGAAGGAACTGGGGCTGAAGGGATGAGGAGGCAGTGCTGAACACTTTTCTTTGGAACCAATCCCTGGATTTTACCTCCTAGCCTTTCCCTTTTATGGAACTCCCAAGAGCTCACACAGACTAGCCTGAGCTAGTGGTTCTCCTTCCTGAAGTCCTGTTTCTCATTACAGTCCCAAGCCCAGCCCTCAGGACTGTCACCTCATCCCCAGGGAAGGTAATAGAGCCAAGACAAAGGGTCACCCTTAACGTCTGGTCACTGTTCAAGTGCAATGTTCTATTAGTCTTCCTGGGTTCCGGTAGGTGAGTCAGTGACAAAGCCATCACTTTGTGGTCCTGGGGTGGGAGACACGCACTTTTCTTCCTTCCCCAAAAAGCCATTTCAGGAGGCTTTCTTGGGAGAAATAAATCACATTTTTTAAATACTTCTGTTGCTTAAAAATGCTATTGTTTTACCAGAGTCGTGTGTGTGTGTGTGTGTGTGTGTGTGTGCAAGCGCTCACCTTGTCTTCTGTTGGTGCGGCAGTGCAGAAATGATAACTGTATATACATTTTCTTATAAAAATAGAGGAGCAGCAAAGGAGAGAGACAACTTATTTAAATCCTGAATACAGTCAGACCTCATATGCATTGTTAAAAAAAAAAGCCCTAAAGAATTGCATATGGATTAGAGGGATGAATATTCTATTATTTCAGTCTGTTCTGCTGATCTTCTTATTGTAACTTTGTGCTTCACAATCTGCCCGGAATTGGGCTTTGCGGGAGTCGGCAGTAATTTTAAATGTGTATCAAGCACTTGATAGTGTATGATTTGCGTGCGGTTGCATTCCTCTTCCCTAAATTTTCCACCAATTTATTACTTTTTTCATACTGTTTTAATATTTCAGGATGATGAATATATACAGCATCATTAAAGGTAAATAAAAAATGCATGAAATTAAAAAATGGAATATTAGATGTTTCTTGGCTATAATCCCTCGGCCCAATAGGAGCGAAATGTCTCTGTTCGATGAAGTAATCCCTAAACATTATTAGAACCTGGGAGTGTCCACAAAGCCCAGATAATATTTGTATCATCTAAGCCTATTTAGGTAAGGTTGTAGTAAAAGTTGTGCTTAGAGGACCTATAAACCCATTTTATAATTCCGCAACATATGTTTGCCTCTTAATCTTTTCCTACCTTTATTATTTCTGCTGGAGTTGATGACAATGTGCTCCTAATTCATTTTTCAGAGCGCTATTACTGAACATCTTTTGCAGACTCAGGCGGTACAATGGCCATTCTATTGAAATGCATTATAAAGACCAAGGATTGAGCTCAGCTCTTCATTTGCATCTAGTCCTTGTTTTTTCAATATTTATAAGAAGGCAAAGAGATCCCTGGGGTCTTTGACAACTCCTGGTCATTCTTTTATGTATTATGAAACCTGCTTTTCCCCCAAAGCATTTTTTAACAGGGAAATCTATTCTGAAAAACCCAGTACATAGTTTGATATTTATAATGATTCTCTCATAATATTTATATTCTTTGATATTTTGTTATGATATTGTTTCCATTTGGTTTTGTTTTCTGAACCAATGACAGTAGAATTTTGTGTTGAGAACATATGACAAGAATATATGACAAGAAAAAGGCCCAGAGGATCAGTTCCCTCTAAACTATAGGTAAAAACAGCAAGGTGGGGGCCAAAACGGTGGCATGGAGTGGTAAGGCATCTATCTGCCTGGCTGGTGCTAGCCTAGGACAAACTGCAATTTGATCCTCCAGCAATCCATATGGTGTCCCAAGCCAGGAACGATTTCTGTGTCCATAGCCAGGAATAACCCCTGAGTGTCACCAAGTGTGGCCCAAAAACCAAAAGCCAAAACAAAACAAAAACAAAAACAAGCCCCCCCCCCCCAGAAG
>PVKC010025835.1:0-16313 GCA_004027635.1 Crocidura indochinensis
AGTGCTTGCCTTGTACGTGGCTGACTGACTCAAGTCCCTGGCACCTACAGTTTGGTCACTTCTGTGCATAGAGACATAAGCAGCCTCTGAGTATTGGTGGGTGTAGCCCGTTTTTAAAACCAACTAAGCAAAGCAAAACAAACAAACAAAAAACCAATCAAGCAAAAGACGGCAAGACTCACATAGCATAGATCTTACTTCAGAATGGAACAAGGATCTGGAAGGGCATGAAGAGTACAGAAGGTATGAAGGGGTCACCTGATCCATTGGGGGTATTTTAGGGGTGGTCTGTATATCCCATGTTGTTTCCAGCTCCCAAAACATGGCATGACCCCATGCTCTTTGTTCCTGCCAATTTCCCCCTACAGTGTCCCAGAAGGCTGAAATGCTGTTTCATTTGAGGGAGGAGTGTTAAATTGTGATGCTAATAAAATGAAACTTTTCTGAATGTAAATGGGACGTTAAGCCAACAGCTAGGCATCCATCTAGTTATAGGAGGGAGGCAAATGTAGGAGAGGTAAAGACAGGAGGTTCAAATTCAATTACAAACCTTCCCTGTATGTGTGAAATGGAGAAAGGATGTTCCCTCCCTTACAACCTGGCCAAACATCACCCCTTCAAGAAAGATGTGGAAGGTTTTAGGTGTTGTAAACAGCACAATAAAATCACCTCACAAGACATGTTTTAAAAGTGTGTTGGCTGGCTTAGAGTTTTTAACTGACCCAATATGGACAGGATCTTTCTTCTTGGTTGTTTTTATTTGGGGGCCACACTGGGTGATATTCAAGGGTTACTCTTGGCTCTGCATTTAGAAATCACTTCTGGTGGTGTTCAAGGACCATATAGATGCTGGGGATCAAGCTTAGATCTGCTGCATGCAAGGCAAGCACCATACGCACTGTACTTGGCCCTCACAAATCCAGAGATTTGAACCTATGCAAAGCATGTGCCCTACCATCAGAGCCATATCTCTAGCCTTTAAGGTTCCAAACTACCAGAGCAGCAATGTAAGGTATCTACCATGGCCAAAAAGTAGTAACAGAGTGCTGTGCTCAAGATCTCAGCCAGCCCCAGCTGCTCCACACCCCCAGGAAGAGATGATCATGGGAGTCACCTTCCTTGTTTCCATCAAACTTTTATGGTCCATAGTGTAAGTTATAGAGTATGTTGTTAGCAAGATGTGGCCTTGGGATTGACGTTGGACTTCAAAAGCATCTGGGTTATTCTGCCAAACAACTGCAGCCCAGCTTTCTTCCCAAGTCTTCTTATGCTAAAGGTAGAATCCCAGAAGAAACTCCACATCTACACTTCCCCAGGACAAGTTCTAAGCTGTTTATAGAGATGGAGAGCCACAACTTCTTCCAATAAAGAAATTCACCCTTGATTCAGTATGGGGTAGTAGAAGGTGAATAGTGGGTGAAGTCAAGGAACTCTGGGTTCAGCCAGGTCTTGGTTGTCTACCTTTCATTACATCCACAAATAACTTGCACTATGTAGTAGCTTAGGGTTTACCCAGGCTTTCTACTCATGGCTTCATAATATGCTGAAGACAATTAGGAGAGTTTATTTCTGATTCCATACCTGGGAGCCAAGAAGTCGAATGACTGGCTTTGCTTGACCATGAATATCAATGTCACGATGGCATCCAAGTCTGTTGGACAATGTTTTTGCTGTTATTGAATTTTTCAAAGGTAAGAATAAGGAGAATTGATCACATTCCCTGTGGTCATTATTGAAATTTGTAAATATCTTTCCAGACTTGCCTCAGCTATTTTTGTTTTGCTGAAGTAATTTTACAGACATCCCATCATTTCATCCCCAAGTGCTTGATGTGCATTTTTGAAAAATAAGACTTTTTGGACTTCAAACTTCAAACCCAGCGCTCTGCCCACTCCTTCCTAATGCCTCTGGGACCTCACTCTGCATGTACAAGGGATGAATGAGTTCCAAGGCCTCTTTGATATTAAAACTTCAGGATTCAGACTCTCATTACTAAGGCAGCAATCAGCAGAAAGCATTCTGTACACTGCTCTGACCTTGTCTTTTTCAGATTTGTCTTCTTTTGTTCCTGTTTCCTGGGCTATCTTTTCTTTAACTTGTCTTCTTTTGGGACCACAACTTGTGGTACTCAGGGCTTATTTCGGGCTTGCACTCAAGGATCACACATAGAGGGGTTAGGAAACCACATAGGGTGCCAGGGGATTGAATTCAGATCAGCTGTGTGCAAGACATGCATCCTACCTGCAGTACTCTAGCTCCATCCTTTCTCTCTTTAGAATTTGGCAGTAGGGAAGCAGAGAGGGCCAGACAGCAAGTGATCAGTTCAGAGTGGCACTGCCCAGGATAAGTAGAGCAACCTCCTCAAGAAATCAGCAAGGCAGGAGTGCCTGAGGAGCTGTGGAAAGAGCAGATGTGATATATGACAGGTGCAATGTCAAAGTCTTGATAAATCTTTAAGCCACCTGTGCCAGGGTTTAGTTTGGATTTTGGATTTCTGGGAACACAATCATTTTTTCAGTATTTTGAATCTCTGAAGAACCAGCTTGGCTTGCCTGGGTATGGTGTCTTAGAATTAGTGAAGTTGTTGATTAAAATAACAAAATTTCAGCCATGTTCTCAGTGAGCAACCCCAAATTTTTAGCAATTGCGAATTGGTCATTCTAAGACAAGTGACAGACTCCCCAGTTCACAACTTGACTAAGTACCAATCATTCAAGTGATCCTCAGAAAGGTATGTATGATTGTCATGTTTGCTTCAACACCTATTCCATCTTTTCCTTTCTTTCTTCCTTTCTTCCTTTCTTCTTTTCTTTCTTTCTTTATCTCTCTTCCTTCCTTCCTTTCTTTCTTCCTTTCTTTCTTCTTCCTTTCTTTTCTTTTCTTTCTTGCTTCAAATCCTGACTATGCACTCAGGAATCTCCCCAGCATGCTCAGAAGATATAGGGTGCTGAAGACTGAATTTTGGTCAGCCACATGCAAGGCAAACATCTCACCCCCCGAACTATCCAGGCTCCTTTACTCCACCTTTCATGAAGAAAGTACTTCTGGGAAATAGGAACATAGATAAGGAATTGTGCTGCAGCATGGTCTGCCTGAAGATAACTGGTCTGACCTTCCTCATAGTTCCTGCCTGGAAGGCTGCCTGTGTATCTCTAGTCCTCCTTACTCCCGGATTGATGATGTCTCAATGTCCCTGGTGCAAGCACATTCACCCACAATCCCAACACTGGGTCAGGGCTAAGTCAAGCGCTTGGCCAGTGGGTCAGACTGACGGGCTGGAAAACCTCTGCCGTCTGTCTGCATAGTTTTAGAGAATCTATACCAGACACTGGCTGGAAGAATACCGTCTCAAGAAGCAGCTTATTGATCTGGCAGATGATTAAAAGACAACAGATTTGAGCTCCAGGGAGGCTTTCGTTGTTCCATCCCGAAAGTGAATCGAAAATTTCCCTGGAGGGTCATTGGCTTGTCTGCTGCTGCTGCAAGAGCAACCAAGGATTCTTGGTGCCATCAAAGGTCACAGAGCTTCCCCAATGGGAGTCCCCTGGCTCTAGTCTATCCTCTAAGGGACACTCTAGGGAACAAGTGACATGCTTAGCTTGGATGTGAGACGTGCACACCGCCTGCCAGACAGAGTCCATGCCTGGAGCCCCCTGCAGTTCTGCCCTCCCCTCTCTTTTTATGGGATGAGGGGGATGATTACTGGAATAGCTGTAAAGTTCTTGAGGACTGCTCCAAGAGGCCAAGGAGGGAAATCTGGCTTACACACATCACAGAGAGCTGACCATTTCCACGAGTCAGGAGCCGAGATGGAATTTGGGCTGATGCATATTAAGTCACCTGGAGTTGTCATTTGAAACAGTCATAGTGGCTGCCAAGCTTGGATGACCTAATGCGCCTCTGCCACGCTTTGCTTGGGCTTGTCACTCAGGGTTGGGGGAGAAATTAGAGGAGGTTCAGTGCTCAGGCAGCCAGTTATTTACAGCTTGTTCCTAATGCAAGGGCTTTCGCAGCGGTGGTTTTGTGGACAAAGTGCATATGAAAAGGCTAATGTAATCACTCATGTTGGCAGTGAAGTAGAACCAGATTGGGTTTCAGTAGGACACCTATAGCAGTGAGGCATAATTCAGTCTGATTAGAGAGTGAGCAGCTTTCTCCTGCACTGAGTTATCTATTACCTGGGCCAACAACAGCAGAATCTCAAAAGCCAGTGAATTGTGAGCCACTTCTTCCAAGGAAACTCCCCATTGTTCATTTTATAGGGCTTTGACTCCTTGATTACAATATTTTGTGCATCTTCCATATACAAATGGAGTCTTTGCAGATTCAAATACTCTTCTGCAGATTTAGCTTGCAAATCTTAAGCTAAGAAAAACCTAAATATCCCTTCCTGTTTCAAATCTCTCTACAAAATATATATACATAAAATATATATATAAAAATATATATTATATATAAAAATATATATAAAAGGCATATATATATATATACATATGCCTTTTGTAGTAAAAATATAGGGTTTCAGAACAGTGTTCATTAACACAATTAATTTGCCCTGCATGGAAAGGGATTTCCTTAGGCATTTTCTTGCAGGAACATTTTTATAGCTAAAAAGGAACCCTCTTTACCCTCTCCACTCCCACCAGCCTCCCTCAAGACACTGCTTTTTGTCAAAGGTAGTTGTAGTTACAGCTCATTTATCATCTATCACCCAGATATTCATCCAAGAATGTTGATAACATCAGGGCTCCGGGGCATAGCCAACAGGAGCTGAACCCATTGGGTGAAGTGGAGCCTCTCTCCAGCTTAATCTGTAGCTCACTAACCCAAGAATTGCTTTTCAGAGTGAAAGTTCCTATTTTAACTCTACCCTCAGATCAGTTGGGTAAGCTCCTGGAGCATGGTGTTCCTTTTATCTGAAAAGTAACAGTGCTGCCTGTCTATTTATTATTTTTAGTTTTAAAAATAAATTTATGATTGAATCGCCATGTGATACAGTTACAAAGTTGTTCATGATTGATTATGTTTCAGTCATACACCATTCACCAGTGCACATTACCTGCCACCAAAGTCCCCAGATCATTTAAAATGTTGGTATATCTAAAGCAACCAAAGGCCATCGAATTCTCTTTGTTAGTTGCAGACCCATATTCTACGTAAACAGGTAAGTTTAGAAATATTATATCTACCAGTGTGATTCTGTTTCTACGTGTCTTGCAGCCAGAAACAATTATACTTAAAATAGTGTAGTCTATTTATGTGTTTGTGTATGTATATGTATCTATCTCTTTCTATCACTATGTCTATTCACTCTTTTTTTTTTTTCATTTTGGTTTTTTGAGTCACACCTGGCAGTGCTCAGGGGTTACTCCTGGCTCCATGCTCAGAAATTGCTCCTGGCAGGCACGGGGGACCATATGGGGCACCGGGATTCGAACCGATAACCTTTTGCATGAAAGGCAAACACCTTACCTCCATGCTATCTCCCAGGCCCCTGTCTATTCACTCTTTTTCTCAGTCACTACTATGCTCAGAGGAGGTTATACAGTATTTAAATTTTTACCTAAATTTCTCAACCCACAGTAAGACATCTGATGTGTCAAGCATCAGATTATCTGACAAAAGGTATCTATCTTTTAGCAAGATACACAGAGAGAAATATATAGAAAATCTATTAAAATCCAAAATCCCCAAGTCAGAAGCAAATAACAACAAGCAAATATTGATTCTCTCCTCAAGAAATGAATGAATATATAATGATTACACAGAGACCCAACAACAGTCTATAAGGAGTAGAATCTTGTTTTATTTGCAACGCCTGTAAGTCGTTCAGAATGGCAAAATGAACTGCATTTCAGGGGTGGAGATTTGGAGGCCATAAAAATGAAATACCCATCCTATGCCATTTGGGGAAGTCTCATTTTAAGACACCTCATTTAAAACTGTCTAAATTCCATAGCTACCCTGTCAAAAACCTTCATTTCCTTCTGCAGACACTGACTTTAATGGGCATAAAGTCAAATTATGGCACATGGCAGAACTTTACCAAGTCTCACTTTAAAAAAAAATAGGGGGGGCAGGCAGTATGGGTGAGAGATGGGAGTGGAGAACTGTATTTATTGCTTTAGAGTTCCTTGGTTTGGATCATGGCTGATCCCCTGAAGCTAGCTGAATCACACTAGGAGTGGGCCGTGAAAATCCTGAGATTATTTTTAATTTTCTAACTAAAAAATATATTCAAAGGGACAAATATAATTCATCTCATTTTTCATACACCATCATCTCCTTCAGCCAATTTCTAACCTACTTAAGAAATCATTTGACCCATGGATAAACTGGTTCACCCACCTTTATCTTTGACTCGGCCCTATTCAATGTCATTGAAGTTGGTTTTAAAGAACGTCTCATTCTAAGGGAGGATGAAGAAGGACTCCTATGATGATGGTGGAAGAAACTTGAAACATTGGTGAAGGGGTAAGTTAAGGAATTCTGCAATTGTAAAACAATTGCTTCAGTGCATTTATAAACTATATAATTATAAAAATTAATTCAAAATAAAGAGGAGGTCACGAGGCCAGGAAATAGTACAGTAGCTAGGATGCATTTCTAACATGTGTCTGACCTGGATTTGATTGCAGTGCCACCTAATCCTGAGTGCTGCCCTGGAGGCCCCCAGAAGCTGTGGAGTTGCAGGGGCAACCCCCAGAACCACAGGTCCCAAGTGTTTTCCCATCCTTCACCCTCACATTGGACCACTGGCAGGGAGAAAGAAAAGATAAAAAGAGAGAGAAAAAGAGAGAAAGAATGAATGAATGAGAAGAAAGAAAAAAGGAAAGAAAGAAAGAGAAAGGAGAAAGGAAGAGAGAAAGAAAGAAAGAGGGAAAGGAACAAAGAAGGAAGAAAGGAAGGAAGGGAGTGAGGGAGAGAGGGGAGAAGGAAAGAAGGGAGGTAGGAAGGAAGGAAGGAAGGAAGGAAGGAAGGAAGGAAGGAAGGAAGGAAGGAAGGAAGGAAGGAAGGAATATAAGTCACACTGTCCAAATCCCACAGAGGAGCATTTATAGATCTCAGATTAAACACCTAAATTAGCTACTTCCTTACTACCTTAGAAGTGTGTTGAATCATGGGCACTGGAAAACTTTCAATTCAATTTCTGATTTTGGAGTAATAGTACAACAGGTAAGACACTTGCCTTGAATGTGGCTGACTGAGGTTTGATCTCTGAAATCCTATATGGTCCCCCAAGCACCACCAGGACTAATTCCTGAGTGCAGTGACAAGAGTAACTCCTAAGCATTGTTGGGTCTGACCACTCCCCCTCCCAAAATCAATCCAGCTTCATTCCAGGACCCTTGCTACTCTCAATACCCAAAGAAGGCCAATCAGAGAGGAGTGTAAATAGAGGCTTTCAAACCAACAACATACAGAAAGCCTCAAGGGGATGAGTTGGGGATTTTTTTTTTTTTTTTGCAGTTTCAAGACAAATACTTTCAATAGTGTTAACACGAACTATATCGCATTAAGCTATTAAGCAGGTTGAATAAATAATTTAAAGGTATGAACAATATTTTCTCTTTACATTAAGGAGTGGGATGGGAGAGGAAAAAAAATCAGCAGCAAAGTACAGACATGCCACAGACGCCTTTCTATAAATACAAGATTTTATTTCAAAGATAAGGTGAAGTCAGGACATCCATAATAGTCCCTCTCTGTGAGATAAGAGCTGTGGCATTGCTAGAAATAAAGCTCACAGAGAAAGCAAGACATTTCTTGTCCAAACAAGGAGATTACCTTCTAGCAACCAAGTTCAGGCTCTTTGACCTCGCCTGCCAAGAGAGCAAAGGAGATGATAAAAGTACGGGGTGAAAATTGAAGGCGAGAGCAAATGTGTAAGAAGGTGGAGAAATATAGTTAAATACTCTAAATATTTGTGAGAAGGTCTCTCGTTCATGTCTCTGTCATTGCTTCATCTGTGCTGCAAGAATGGGACAAAGATGTTTTTTATGGCACTTTACATGGGTTTATAAACAAGAGGTGGCACACCTCTCATCATGGATGACTCCCACTATGTCAGCTGAGAGCTCTGGTGCGTGCGGGAACTGAGGACATGGCATTTGCCTGGTAGGAAGAGCAGCCTGGGAAACACTCTGCCTTTCCCGTCTGAGTCTCAGATGTGCTGGCAAGAGGGGCCCTGATTCCCCTTGTAAAAGTAGCTCCAGAGCAAATCATTAGCACATCTAACTTCAATATTTTGAAATCCAGAAACAACACTGAATCATACTGGTCATACTGTAAAGTTTTATTGCTTCTTTAAAACGGAGTCAAAAACAAGCTAGGAACCAAGTGAATTATCTCTTCACATGTGTCAAGCCCAGAGATTTGGCACATAGATCAAAATCATGAAACAGAGAAGGGTACGCCACTGGGGATATATCATTAGCGGCAAGTTGCCTGGACCCAGGGAACATATGGCAGTTAGTTCATCAGGAGGGTTCCCCATTGTCTGAACCACACAGCTGGCACAGTGTCCAATTTTCGAAAACCTGGGGCTATAAATATCGTTTGTCCTGTACTAAAAATATACATTTGAAGCACCAAGAATCCACAGAGAGAATATTGATCACTGCCGGCTATCCATTTGTACTCTCAGTGTCTGTGATCTGAGTGTGCTGCAAGATTCTTAAGAGGAGCTTCAGAAAAACAACCAGTGAAGGAATGAAGGCTTGAATGAATGAATCCTTTTCTGAGGAAAAGCTCCGTTTGTGCTGATAACTAAAATTACCCACCTCCTTCCCATAGTTGCTTTCACGATATCTCTGCTTGAATCTTCTCTGAAAATAGTCCACAAACTTCACCTCAGGTCTTGCCTCTGTCAAAATGCTTAATTATCAGAGAGTCCAGAAATGGTTCTGGAACCCATATCCTCCAAGACCAGGAGAGATTCTTGGGCTGCTTGGCCAAGAATCTAACACCCTGCAAAATGAACCCTGTTCAACATGAGAAACTCCAATAAAGTATTCTAGAAGACAAATTGAGTAGACAGGCTGTGCCAAGCACTAAAATAGATGATAGAATTACAGTAACTAAACATAGATGGAATTAATACCAGAGTGGACAAAGAAATCAATGGACCAGAATAGAAGCTCTAAAAATAGACCCACAAATTAAACATTATAGCATAAAGGCATATCCATTTAGTGGGAAACATTAGTATAAACTGTAAAAATAGAGTTGGTTCAAGCTTTAGAAAATAACAACTTGAACATGGACTCATGCTGAAAGACATCTGAAATGAATAGAACAAGTAAGCATTGGACACAAAAATCACAAAAGAAGAAAATGAAGTTGTTTAATAGTGTTTATGAAAAGGAGAAGGCCTTTGAGAAATCCCTAAAAAGGCAAAAAACCATAGGGGTAAATGTCCAGTAATAAAATATAAATATATATATATATATATTCATCACACATGAACAGAAGGAAGGAAAGAAGATAGGGAGGGAGGGGGAGGGAGGAAAGGAAAGAGGAAAGAAAAAAGAAAGAGAAATGGGGGCTGGAGAGATAGCACAGTGGTAGGGCATTTGCCTTAGATGCAGAAGGATGGTGGTTCGAAACCCGGCATCCTATATGGTCATCTGAGCCTGCTCCTCTCTCTTGTTCATTAGTGGAAGAATTCAGCATTTGTTCCCCTTCTATAGACATAGATGTCCTTTCAGTATGAATCTTCATGGAGAGCTGTGAGAAAAAAGCTTTCATAACTTTTTTTTTCATGAATCTATACTTCTACAGAGTTGGTGTTTGGGGATGGTTTTGTATCAGTTATGGTAGATGAATATGTTGTAGAGATCAGTCAGACAATATTGCATGATACACTTCAGAGTTTATTAGAAGGGTTGGTACCTTATTAAATGTTCTCATTGTAAAACTAAAACAACAGCTAAGCAGGGGGACACAAGGAAACCCAGTGAGGTTCTTTCTGTCTATAAAATTGACTGAAGTGTAGGCATTAGAGATATCTGCATGTGTCCAAATGTGTTCAATTATTCATATTAGGGGCCCGGGAGATAGCATGGAGGTAAGGCGTTTGCCTTTCATGCAAAAGGTCATCGGTTTGAATCCCGGTGCCCCATATGGTCCCCCTGCCTGCCAGGAGCAAATTTCTGAGCATGGAACCAGGAGTAACCCCTGAGCACTGCTGGGTGTGACCCAAAAACCAAAAAAAAAAAATTATTCATATTAATATGTGTGCCCCTTGTATATCAATTGTAACATAAAAAGGTTCTTTAAAAGTGGGACTCATGAATGGAATGCTAAAGATAAAAATATGCCTTGCTTCTCCTTTCCTTTTCCAGTGAAGATGTAAATTCTGGAGCATGGGCAGCCTTTTTGTGATCTTGAGAAGCCAAGTACAACAAAGAGACTTTTGACTCAACACAGAGTCATCCATAGTTCGAGTCCCCTGATTATGTATGGAAACTAATTCTATTTTGGTTTAAGACAACATAAACCTGCATCTTTATTTTTTGGTAAGAAATTTATTCCTCATAAATTAGGAGATTACTACCACTAGAATGTGTAAGACAAGCACATCATAGACATTTAATCACTCAATACACCAAATGAAATGGGAGAAAAGATGTTGAACAGAATAAAAAATTTTTTTATTTTCCAGTATTTTTAGTTGAAATTCAAATTTTGCTATTTAGAATAAGATGCTCAAACACTAGGAATGGCATTAATTCAGAGTCAGGATCGATCATTCTGAAAAAGTACTCTTTTACTAAAAACAAAAACAAACAAACAAAAAAAGAACCCTATAGTTGGGCTGAAGAAATCAGGGGCTAAGGCTCTGCCCTTCACAGGGTCAACCCCAGTTTAGTACTGCTGGAAGTAATTCCTGAGCACAAATTTAGGAGTAAGACTTATGCACTACTTGGTGTAACAAAACAAAAATGAACGAAACAAAAGATAGCATGGAGGTAAGGTGTTTGCCTTGCCTGCAGAAAGTCAGTGGTTTGAATCCTGACGTCCCATATGGTCCCCTGAGCCTGCCAGGAGCGATTTCTGAGCATAGAGTCAGGAGTAACCCTGAGCGCTGCCAGGTGTGACACCCCCCCCCCAAATGCCAGTTATTGTATCAAGCCAAGAAAGAAACCATACAAAGAAATGTGAATTTGACATTAAAGATTGCTAATTTTAAAAGTATATTGTCAAAAAAAAGGAGAACATGAAATCTTAGTTTATATTTGTCGATTGAATCACCTTTCCTTCACTTGTTATTATGCAGACTGCTTGCTTCAGCGGCTTTGAAAAACAGGGTCTTGGAATGTTTCCTGGATTTTGCTGTATCTGATCAAATTGAGTCAAAGATAGTGAATGTGCTTGTGGATGTAGAAAGCAAAGAAAATAAGATTGAAAGCAGTGTTTTTAAGAAATTAAAATTCTAGATTTCTTTAGAATGGTCTAAAATGACTGGGGTTATCCCCAGGCCACTATTGTTCTGTTCACAGAGAGGTGCAGAGCATCTGGGCTGTTCTGAATGGGCATGTGTGTGCATTTAAATGCATGATAATAGCAAATAGGCAACAGAACTATTCAATCTGCACTAAAGTGTGAAGGACTAAACCCTATGCATCATCCGTTTTTTTTACTTAATTCTATATATGGAAATGTAAAAGATTCAAAATGCATCTATTTGTATGGATAGCACAAATGAAAGCAACATGAAAGTTGACAGTACTGAGTTAATCAGTACCTATCAATCAGATTGGGGACAATTGCTGAGGCTAGGTGACCAGGGCAGGGGCTAGTCATCTTGACATCTTTTTCACATGGTCTTGGGAAAAAGAAAGTGGCTAATGCCCACATGGCGAAGGCTGAAAATTCAAGAAATCTAGGGATTTACATTTTGCACACCCTATTGTAAAAAAGTATTTGTGACTGTGCTACCTTGAGACAAGAATGGTCACACTCAAAGGTGACCAATATATATCAATAGGTCTCAATCTGTCAGAATCACCACAGTCTTTAGTCCTTATCCTTGTAACTATGAACATAGTCATTTAAAAATTCTTTCAATTGCGAATAGAACACAGAGAAACAGGGGACATGGGGGCAAATGTCAACAAATTAAAGAAAACAAGGAAAGTGTTTAGAGAACACAAGTAGTCTAATTAGAATAAGCTCCTTATTTTATTTTATTTTTTATTTTTTTGCCTCCCAGGCAATCTGGAGTCTTGGTCACTTGGTTTGCCAAGTGAAATGTTTTATTCTGCACTATGATTGACCTGGCAAGCTACATGGTGTAGCTTTATTGAAAAAAGATGTGCAGTGTGTCTCCAAAACAGCATCCAGGATGAGAAGACTCGCTCTACTCTCTTTAAAACAACCAACAAAGGAGACCATGTGCTGGCTAATTGTTGAAATGTCCAGTTTTCCAGACTCCCAAATCATCTATTTTCAAAGCAGCAAACACTAGTTGAAACCTAGCAATAAGCTAAGTACAGTCCTTAGCCTAACTTAACCCCATCTCCTCTGCGTGTGTCCTGTTTTTGTTCCCTAGCTCTGGGACCCATCTTTATTTTCTGTTCCTGTGTTGTTTATGTTTCCAAAATGCAAATTGTGACTTTTTGCCTGAGAACACTACAAAGTCCTTCCTCACAAACACAGAGGAAACAGGAAATACAGATTTCCCACAAAAGTAGCTTTTCCACTTCTATCAGATATAATGATGTTCTAAAAAGCACCCCTCCCAGAAGAGAAAAAAAAAAAACCTTTTGTTTCAAGTGAAATAAGAGGCTCCGAGAGCCACCTAAAGGAATAGGAAAAACAGGAAATAGGGATCTTCTTAATAACTTAAAAAAAAAAAAAAAAAACCAACAAGCTCTTCGAGACTTGAATTCTAGCAGAATGATATTTAATTTTCTAGAATGTTTTGTAAGATAATCAAGGTGCATTTGATCATAGTTTTTTTGTTTTCTGTTTTTTTGGGGCCATTCCCAGTGATGCTCAGGGGTTACTCCTTGCTATGCGCTCAGAAATCGCTCCTGGCTTGAGGGACCATATGGGAATCCAGGGGAACGAACCACAGTCTGTCCTAGGCTAGCACTGGCAAGGCAGACGCCTTACTGCTCTGTGCCACTGCTCCAGCCCCTGATCACAGTTTTGTTTTTTTTAATCATGATTTGGGGGCCAGAGCGAAAGCGCAGAGGCAGGGCTTTTGCCTTGCACGTGATTGACCGTGGATGAACCCAGGTTTGATTCACTGCATCCTATATGGTCCCCTGAGTCTGCCAGGAGTGACTTCTGAGGCAGAGCCAGGAGTAATCCCTGAGTACCACCAGGTGTGACCCAAAAACCAAAACCAAAATAAAAATCATAATTTCATGAATATGTTCTTTTTACAACAAAACTTGAAGACTTATTTGGGGGAGAAGCTACTGTTATCCAGAGGGGCCCAAGGGCTATTTCTAGTTTGTATTCAGGGTTCAAGGAACCCTGTGTAGGGCTGGGGATTAGAATTGGAATCATTGAGCTGCAAGGCAAATACCTTAATTCCTATACTATCTCTCCAGCCCTAAAGATAAGTTTAAGATAGGATTTCCTAAAGAGTCTGTGGAAAGCTGGTAGAAGAGTTTCATCAGGAGAGATCTAGTTGCAAAGTCCTCAGCACTAATCATCTTTCTCCTCACTCCCCAGACATCTCTCAGTAGCATATTTATGCAATAAGACGTGGTTGAACATTGAAGGTCAACTTGCTTTTAAAATCTGAGCTAGTCTACTATAATAGTGAGGTTAGTATCATGTATTTGTCATTCTATGCCCTTTGCATCTACAAGGCTCCTCATCATTATGCCTTTGTTGTTGTTGTTTTTGTTTTGGGGACCATACCCAATGATACTTAGGGATTGGTCCTCCATTTACACTCAAGAATCACTCCTGGTGGTGCATGAGGGTCCACATAGGATCCCAGGGTTAAAATCCAGGTCAGCTGTGTGCAAGGCAAGTGACCTCCCTGCTATACTATTGCTCTGGCCTACCTCTTTCTTATTTCTTGTTGTGTTTAAAACGACACTACCACACACAATGAATACCCTGCTCTACTTTCGAGCAAATGTTAAAGAATAGTTGGTTGATTTCCAACTAAGAGCAAGAAAACTTTGATCAAGAAAGTGGGTTTCTAGGCAATGTTGCCAACAACTATACCAATTGACATTTTTTTTTTCTTTCTTTGTGACAAGTGATTGAAGTTCTTTTCTAATTAAAATCTCTTCTATACTATTCCAGCAGATTTTCGATTCACAGTGCTGGTCTCCCCTTTCAGCTTAAATGACAGAAGACACATTTTAAACCATAGATACTTTATTCAAGAGGCACCAAGGCCAGTGAACCATGATTAAACTTGAGCATGATGAATAGAGAACAGGCTTTCAGAAAAGGACAGAGGGCATCAAATGTCAACACAGTTTAGGAAAAGCCAGAGACTTAAAGAATGTGGTTCTGCTGAGGCTTGTGGGCTTGAATAGAATGCAAAAGCCAAGTCAGCCTGGAGCAGCAAGAGCATTATTAGAATGCTGAGTACTTCCAGGGGGCTACCAAAAAATGAGGTGGGATGAAATAAAGTTACCCTAAGAGAAAGAATTAGGTAATGAGGTAAGAAAGTTACTAATAATCTATCAGTGTCAGAGCTATGTAGGGCAGATAAGAACCTTGTCTTTGAGATTCTAATTCATCAAAATAATCTATCTTCAGATCTGGGGCTATCCAATCCAGAAAGATGAATGTAGTTTCGCTATATGCCAAGGTCAAAAAAAATTGGAATGTTCTTATTTCGTTAACTGACTTGTTCTATTTGACTGCAAATGAAATTTCTTCCCAATTAAAAATAAAAACATGTATGAAATCAGGGTTTTAGATGGGGCTCCCCATTTTGGATGGGGACTCTACACCTGCCTGTTAAATCCCACAGGGCAGCTGTCTGAAATGGTAGGAGGGAATAGAGACAGCTGTTTGGTCTCCAGGAAATCAAACCCATGTCAGTTAGAAACCAGAGCTGTGACAGCCACATGAGACACACGGAAAGAAACAAAAGTTCTAAGGAAAAGAAAATAAAGCATGTAAATAGACATGTATACATATATGTGAGCACACATATACACAAGCATCCTTTACAAGGTGGATTAAAAGCTCATAAAGCACTAACTAGATCTTGTGAAACTGACAAAACAGAAACACTCTATTCCAGACCAGGGATGATCATAAAAGACAAGAACTGGAACACAAACAAAAAAGTACATCAACCAAAATGTAAAACTCAGAAAAGGGACTGTGGCCATACATTCTCATACAAGAATTCAAAGGCAGTAAACTTTAGTGAGAGACCTGTGAGGAAATTCAAGGAAAAAAAGAAATTGAGTGGTGAAAGAGAACTTCAGGAGACCAAGAGATAGATACTTTTGTGGTTCCAAATGTCAAGAACATCTGAAATGGCAGAGTGACAACTCTAAAAGAACCAAAGTAGAGGATTCTCCTGAATTGTAGGAAAAATAATTCTTTAAATATGTACTGTGTGCCAGATGTAGAAAGGAGAAAGAAAAATTAAGTCACACTTAGGCATTGCTTTGAAACTGTAGACTATCAGAGAAGAAGAGACAACTTTTGAAGTTAAAGGAAGAAGGGATAAACACATCCCTACACACCAGGAGCAATGTGGGTCATGTATTTAATTTCTGTGCTATGTAAAATATAGCACAAACTTAGAAGCTTAAAACAGTATGCTTTTCTTAGCTCAGTTCCTATGGGTCAGGAGTTTGAATCCTGCTTATTTGGATTGTCTGTAAAGAATGCAGGGCTAAGTCTTCATTTGGAGGCTTGGTGAGTGAAGAGTACTCTTTTTAAACTCCCACAGCTTGTTTCCTTGCAATTGTTGAATGCTTGCTACTTGTGTCCTTAAAGCAGAGAGTACAGTGAAACCATTCGCTGGTCTCAGCAGTGAACAATCTATCACCTTTACCATATCTATTTATTAGAAACAAAGTAGGAGATTATAAGAGATTGAGTCCAGGAGCAGAGATTCTGGTAGTTATTCTAGAGTCTTATATCTCATTTGCATATGCAATAGCAACTATCTCACTAATAATGATATCAGAGGACAGTAAATATCACCAAAGTGATGGAGAAAGGATACACAGCCTATTTTAGGATGAAAGATTATTTACTCAGGAGGGCCACAGTCCTGTCAGACACAGTCAACTACCCACATCCCCTTCTTGAATTTTTAAGGGATATTGTCTTAACAAGTGAGCTGTATAGGTTAAATG
>PVKC010025836.1:0-16335 GCA_004027635.1 Crocidura indochinensis
TATAAGTCACCTTTTTTTTGGGGGGGCACACCTGGTGATGCTCAGGGGTTACTCCTGGCTATGTGCTCAGAAGTCGCTCCTGGCTTGGGGGGCCATATGGGAAACCGGGGGATCGAACCGTGGTCCGTCCTAGGCTAGCACAGGCAAGGCAGGCACCTTACCTCCAGCGCCACCGCCTGGCCCCAATATAAGTCTCTTTTTATAGGTAAGCATTGAATCATTGAGGGTGCATCTTTATTGAATATAAAGAAACTGCACTAAAATCATTGTACTAGTTTATTTCTAGATTAATAGATTAGTCTTCCAGATTTACTAGGTAGAGTCCCTAGAATACAAAAGAAAATTATAACTTCTTTTGACCTAAAATTCCATTAGGGGTAAACGAAAGCAGCAGCTTATTGAAAAAGATATTTACATAGGACCAAGATTTTTAACCATCATTTGGGGGTAAGTTAAAAAAATCTATTGAAATATATCAATTTATGAATTACATACATCACACATGCATATATTTTGATGGCACTGTGTAGTTTATTGAACTAATGGCAAAAATATAAATATAACCTTTATGAAGTATATTACATCCCTTTGGGCAAGAAATTGAAAGGTATAAAACTAATTAAAACTGTGTTGGAGAGTTAGTACAGCAAGTAAGGCACTTGTCTTATAAGCAACCAACCAGAGTACTGAAGAATATGGCAGCACATATAGCCTCCCCCATACACACATACACAGTGGTACAAAAATGAGGACACAGCTCCAATTTACACAAGTTCCCATAGCATCATATAATGATATTATCTTCATAGAGATAAGTATTATCTCTTACTTGGCCTTTGACATGACTTCATTTTATTTTGTGATTTATTGAACTACAAATATCTTGGATATCTGGATTAAAAATGCTGAGATGAACATCCTTACCTTGTTCCTGATTTTAGAGAAATACAGTCAGTTAATTGAATCTTCCATCATTAATTATAACTTTGGTTGTAGGGCATTCATATATTCTTTTCAACAAGTTGAAAATGTTCCCCTCTACTTTTGTTATTTTTCTTATAATTGAATGTGGAATTTTGACAAATATTTTTCTACATCAATTGATATGATTATATGATTTTTCATTAGCTTGTTATGGTAGATTACATTAATTTTTGGATATTGAGCACATTCTTAAAAATTAATTTGTCATGGTTTGCTTTGATATATTAATAAAGTATATTTATTAGCATTTTTTAATTTTTCTGCATATATTCATCAAGGATATTTGATATGGTAATACTTAAAGTCATCAAATGAATGGAAAGCATTCCATCCTCATCTAATTATTAAAAAATATATAGAATTAGTCCTATTACTTTTTTTAATGTTTGGGAGATTTGTCCAGTGAAATCATTTGGACCTGGAGATATTAAACGGATCCTAATTAGAAATACAATTTCTTAATAGAGATTAACAGAACTATTAAGTTTCTCAGATGAAGATTGGGCGAGTTATAGAAATTTGCATTTTTGAGAAATTTTTTCTATTTAATCTAAATTGCTAAATTAATATGTTGAATTATTCATACTATTATTTTTCTTTTGATGTTTTCAAGTCTGCATTGAGAGTGTTTCATATTGATATTTTAAATTTGTGTCTTTCTTTTTTGTGTCAGTCTTGACTGAGACGTGATCATTTGATGTAGTTTTTCACAGAAAGGTTTCATAATGCTCTGGAGCTTATTGTGTTACTGATTGTGTATATTGCTTTTCGTTTCAGCTTCATTGATTTTTGTTCTTCATTGTTTCCTTCATTCAATTGACTTCAGTTCATTTTTATCATTTTATTCTAGAGTTATGAGAATTAGGTTACTGACGTAAGATTTCTCTTCTATTGTAACATCCATTTATTTTCCATCAGATTTTTTCTGAGAACTTGTTTAACATGTCCATAAATTTTGCACATTGTGTTTTTATTCATACACAATTAAATGGACTTTTGATATTCACTGAGCCATTTCCTTTAACCCAGGGATAATTAGCAGTTTTCTATGTAATTTCTAAATTTTTAGAGAATTACTATTTTTATTCAAGTATAATTTATTAAATACAGATTTTATGTGCTCAGAAACATATATCAATACACATACATGTGACATGATGCTTATAACTAAATGCCTGTATTCCATCCATAAAGCATAATGGACTTACTCAATTTAGCCATTCTTCTGCCCCTTTCTCTTCTGGTAACCTTTATTTAAAATCTATGTGAGTAAAATCACAGATGTGATAATTTGTATTATTTGCATTTCTATCAACTATACACAAGGATACCATTTTCCTCTTCATACTTTGCCAGTACTCATTGATAATAGCCATTTTAACAAATGTGAAATTTTCCTCTTAACATAATGAATATAATTTCTAAGCCGATTCTACTGTGGTTAGAAAATACACTTTGTATGATTTCAATACTTTTAAATGTGTCGAGATGTGTTTTATGCTTCAAGATTTTTGGTATATGTTCCATGCAAAATTAAAATTAATAGATTTTCTGGTGTCTTGAAGTGAATTAGTCAGGTAATGACAGTTAGACGATGTGGATTGATGATGTACTGTTTAGTCGCTAGATGTGAAATTCTAGCTCCTGAAAATTCTAACTAGTATACACTTGATTTCTCATAAGGTTTTGTTGGCTTGAACAGACTATTGGATTGAATAGACATTTTTACACAACCACTTCTTGTCATCTAATACAACACACAGGTGAGAGATAAGAAAGTGAAAATGGCCACAGAAATTTACTAGGCAAGCTAGTTAATAGTGATGTATAACAGACAACTTAAAAGCTCAATGAGTTCAATATGAATAATTTATTTTCTGATCAAGGGACTCTTTTAGTTGATCTATCTGCTTTTCTTGTGATATACTGCGGTTTAGGTTTTGAGTTAGAATCATGTTGGTCTTGTTTGTGTAAACTTGGGATCTGTACTGAGATAACAATTATCTATTTAGGACATGTTCTCATGGCAGAGACTAGAAGTTGAAGATCTGACAGAAATAAGAAAAGACTCAAATTTTTGCTTGTAATAAGCACAGGGTCACTTCCATCTATGTGTTATTGTCTAAAAGAATTCAGAGCAATGCCTAAAGCAATTGCATGTAAATATATAGCTACACATCATTAAAATATGCAGACAATTCTGGGAACAGAATTCACAACTTAAATTCAGAACAAGAATATGACACCTTCTATTCTGTACTCATAGAGTAATAGAGAAAGTTACTTACCTTTAGACAATAAGAGAAATAGTTGCTCAGAGTCTATTCAAGATACTAATTGGTTGCAGTTTAGGGAGTGGTTTAATGATATGAACACTTGTTTCTCAAGAATTGATCTAGGGTCACCAACATATTAACACACACTATTGAGCACAGAAGGAACCAGTGACAACTTGTAATCAGTACTTGTCAAATTGATTTGAATTAAAATCAATAACCCAGGAGACAGAAGCCATCTCATTATCAGTTTACTTAGGTCAAGATCAAGTAAAGCTAGGGGCCAGATTTAAGAAGTATTTGTGGTTGAAAGCATTCATGTGAATGACATTTGAAAAACAATTATGGGAACCAAATAAAAGCAGTTAGATTAGAATTCAATTAGAACCTTTTCAATATTTGTCAAATAAAAGAACAAATCTCAGTGAAAAGAAAATCAATGAAGGAAACAATTTGGAACATACTTATTACTATTTGAATTTTATCAGCTGTAGAAAAGGGAACTTAGTCAAAAGATTGCCAGTAAATAAAGTATTTTTCTTCTAATTTTTTCTTCTGAAATAATGACTTCTGATTCTTTGTCATATAGTAAGAAAATATGGAAGTAAGTCAATTTTGATTGAGTATATGCTAAGATTTTAGGCAATGTAGTCTTTGATAGTGATCATTGTGATCTGGCTCTAATTTTCTTCATCTTACTTTCATATTGGATACCAATTTTTCCTTTCATGACTTTTTACATCAATAACTGTAACAATGACCTTGTAGATTCTTCACTGATTTTCCTTAAAACACATCCACAGATCTAGTTACCAACTGATTGTCTTCCTTTGAATGTTTCTTTATTGGCTCAATATCACCCTCCCTTATTTACCATCCTTTGTCTTCTCTTCTAGTTCTTCAAATTAATTATACAGTGAAATCCACTTTTCAATGAGTTAATTCTGCTACTTATGTCAAACTGTTTTGAATATTCCTTTATTTTAATTTATTTATTTAAACACCATCATTACAAGGTTTTTCACACTATAGTTTTTTTTTCACAGATAAAGTACAACCTTTACCAGTGTGCATTTTAATTCTATTAATTAAATTCCATTTAATTCAAACTGGGGAAGACAAATTAACATGTTACTGACCTCCAGCATGCCAAAATTTATTATTAATTAGTCTTGGATTTTAATTACTTTATAATTCCACTGATTTCACCTTCTTCAATCTTTTACTACCTAATTCCTAGATCAATATTAGTAAAAAAATAAAAAAGATGACCCGTGGCTTCTCTGCAGATATTTCACTTGACCTACATATTTTTCCTGATTTTTCTAGGCATGGCTTTGACAGTTGATGGTATCTCAGGAAACAAATCAGTAGCATTGTTATCACATTCAAACTGTCTTTAATTTTGACCTACACTATGGTACTACAAGGTATAAGCATTCATTTGTCTACAGTACTTCTAGATTGAACGTACTGTACATCCTTCTTTCAGAAACATATTTATTGTTGCATCATTTTATGATTTTACATGAATGATTCAACTGCCTATGTACACTGGGATGTATATTGGTTAATGAATTAATGTGATTACTCCTTCATGATCTGTGTGCCTCTAAATTCACTAATGCTATTAAAGGGACTCCAGAGATCTGTTGGAAAGAAACTCTTTCCTGCAAAACAAAGCTGTCTTCTTGTTTGAGGTAAAATTTTTCTCAACTTTGCTGAGATAGATCATAACACTTGCTTAGTTTGTTCACAAAGTTCTCAAAACTTTTAGTTAACTGATAGAAACTATGGTTTTATTTTAGTATAAGGATAGAAAGGCTCTTTCTCATTCAACTTGTGCTATCTGAATGTGGTATCAGAGAGAGAAAAAAGTTTGTGGCCTTAGTTTATTATAATATATATGTTAACATAATTATATAAAGGTACTATTCAGCCAAGTAAAATGTGAAAATAATATACAATGTACTCTTACCCTGCATATCCTTTGTCTACCTATTCCAACTTTTAATAATTTACATTGCAATGGTGAATTGTTCAAATAAATAAATTAACATTGATTAGTTACCCAACATATGTATTGTTCTGCATTGAAAGATATAATAGTCAGCTATTAGTATGTTGACTATATTTAACCAAATTTTGTTTTTACTTAAATGAAACCAAAATAGTATCACACTTGTAAAATAAGCCTGATGTTAATATTGATGGTTAAATAATGACACCGAATAACCAAAATATTTTTGTTCCCATTTCCAAAGTTATTCAATGCTTCTGTGTTTTGTTTATATAACAAATATTTATTTTAGTTAGCTAATTGCAAAGATTAGCAACATAAACCTTCACACTTGTATTATATTTTTGGTTTTTACACCTAGAGCATATGAAACCATAGTAAAATCTTCTAGAACTCCTTGCACAAAGGAAAGAAAGTCTAAGTATTTTATTGAAAAAAAGATCTGAGAACTAGAAATTATTTAGAAACTCTATCTACTCTCTTTATCTCAAACTGTCTCTCAATATCAATGGCCACAAATAGTATTACTTAATAATCAGTAATACTTTTTATATGCCTGTATATCTATTATTTTCTCTTGTTAAAACTTCTCTTTATCTCCTTAAATAATAGCCACATAATAGTCTCTATAGCTTAAGAATGCAATTTTTCACTTCTATTATTCACTATAGCTTTGAACTTTGTTCAAATCTAAAAGGTAATCTTATTGAATCCAACTTATGTGAGGTATGCAGGCCGCATATATTGTATTAGTAGTTTGTATTTAGAAAAATTTTACCCCTTTGTGTCAGGTTCCTAATTCCTCTAAACTAGGCTAATACTGTCATTTTATTTTTGAACAGAGAAGCTAACCCACTTAATACAAAAATCATTTGTTTGCTAAAGTTTTGTCCTGGCATCATTTTGCATTGGGCTCAGATGGAATGACTTATCTCTGCTTTAAGAGGATGTCTGATTCATTCAGACTGGCTGACTGAATTTATCTCCTAAAGAACTAGCATAAACGCTTTCATATGTTAATAGGAGTAGTATCAAAAGCTGCAAGAGAATTCAAGCACAAGTATATGAGTACTTTCATTTCTTTCCTAGTATTACTTTGTCTATTGGTTCGCTAAGCAAAACAAGTTATGTGGTTAAGACCAGATTCAAGGGATAAAGAAGTGTATTTTACCCTATGTGAAATATTGCTGCATCTCATTGAGAAGAGGTAGGCAGAGATGGGAGAATTTTTGACCTTTTAACAATATTATCATGGAACCCAAGAGATAATACAGTGGATAAGGGACTTGCCTTGCAGATAGTCTACCTGGGTTTAATTCCCAGTATCCCATATAGTCCCTCAAGTATGTCAGAAGTAATTCCTGAGCACAGAGTCAGAAGTAATCCCAGATGATTTTTGGATTTTACCTAATACCGCCAAAATAAAATTTTCATCATGCTAATCCAAAAGATTATATTGTTTACGACATAAATATTAAGGACAAAAATGGTATGTGAATAAACTTCCTCTTCAGATTAACATAAACAGGTTGTTCTAGAATACAGTTAACACAGGAAATCCATCAAGGTGCCATATATCATTTATTTTATAATATTTATTTTATGAATAATATAACATCAAGAAAGAGATAAAGTAGTCTGAAGGAAGTATATAAATAAAAGCTCTTTACAGTCAATCCTTTTATTGCAATCTATGTAAGACTAGATGGCAATGACTGACAATTATTTTACATGGTTTCTCTTCCATAATACAGGCAAACAAAAGATGTGCTTTAATTTCTACTCTGAAAGAATTGACATAGGGAAAGAAAAGAAGACATAAAGATGCTATCACAATCAGCACTACTTATAATCAGAACTACCCAAAGGGAATTTATTTCCATTCTAAATTATTTATTGGTGCCTTTGTGTTTTTATTAGATTTATCTAAAAACTATGCATTATGTTTATAATGGCAAAAAGAAGCAATAAATTCCAAGTACTTAATATTCTGCTGTGTAAATACAGCCAATCTATTTATACCTAAGTTATGTGAACTTTCTTTCTAGAATATTCTTTCTGGAATAGTTCAAGATGTAATTATTAGAATTTTATAACTCATAAGACAGTTTACTAGCAGGATATTTTACTTATTTCTTTTTACTTAAAGGACCCTTTAGTTCTAAAAACTTCATAATAGACATTTTAAAAAGTAAACACTCAAGTTTCTACTCTGCTTAGATTCACTCTTGGGGAGAAAAGAAATCTCACTAGTGAGGAAAAAATCAATTGTGGACTTTATGGAACTGCATTAAGTTTTACTTTACCAGTAGGACACTATTATTCTCCTTTGGCACCCCACTGACCTAGGCATTAACTCCCTTTTCACCAACAGGGCCTGATGGTTACTACCTCTGAGTTACAGGTTCTATATGTTATATATAAATGTACTTTGTTTAATGGCATAACTTCTAAAAATGTGTTGGCATTTCTTAGAGACAACTTATGCCAAACAAAGTCTAAAATGAAGTAGTAGATTATATTTGAACTCTACTGACTATATTCAGGTGCTAATCTCTATAATGTTATCATGATAACTTTGATTGTTTTTAAAATTGCTATTTAAGGATAGGTGAGATCGTTTAGTGTATGATCCCAAGCACTTCCAGGAATGATCATTGTGCTCCAACATAGAAATAAATCCTGAGCATAGGTGGGAGTGCTCAAAAAGCAATTAAAAATAAATATAACTACTAATTAAGTTCCTTTGAGAGATCATCTTTATATATTCTTTGAACTATTGCAGCTATCTGTGCTCAAAAAAGTGTTTGATCTTATTAAGGTTTATATTTCTGGATTAAAATTGACACCGATGTTTTTATTTATAAAGGTTATTTTCCTTTACTATTATTAATTCCAAAACCAAACTTAAAACTATATAATAAATCTTTTGTAATAATTGAAGTACATGAATACTGTAGGAAATTGTTTCAGTCCAGGGGTATAATAGCTATCATTTGAGTAAGAAGTACTTTAAGTTTTAGAAAATAGTTGAACACAGTACTGTTTTCTGAAATTATAGTTTATATTAAATAAATCTCGAAAACAAACATGTATGGTTATTTTTCAAATACTCTCGATCATTTTATTTTTAATATATACCAGTGAAGTTATTTCAATAGGTAGAGGTCTTTTTTCCTTTCTTTTGTAGAGACTTTCTGTTGTAGAGAAAAGTCAAAAACTAATGATTTTATTTCAGGGACCCAAGCAATAGAACCATAGGTAGAATGTTTGCATTGCACACAGTCAACCTGATTCAATTCTCGGCATCCCATGCTCTCCCCTGTCTCCCACCAGGTTTGCAGAGCAGAAATAAGCCATGAGCACTGATAGGTATGACCCCAAAATAAAAAAAAAGATCTTATTTTAATGATACCTAATTTTATGAAGTTACCTTTAGATATTACATAGCAAAAACTGGAATAACCAAGCACTGGAATGGACCATATATTGCCAATGCAATCTAGTGACTTAAAGTATGTATAGATAGATGGATAGATAGATAGATAGATAGATAGATAGATAGATAGATAGATAGATAGATAGATAGATAGATAGATAGATAGTAGATAGATAGATAGATCGATAGATAGATCGATAGATAGATAGAGATCTTATTTTAATTTACTGACATTTTTGTAAGATTATAAGATGATACTTAAAGATATACTCTAGAGTTCATAATGCTTCACAGTGAACATACTTATATCACTTAGCAATATGTAAGTGGTTATACACAAAATATGCTCTGGAAAAAGCTAGTTATATTATTAAAAATTGGCTTATTTTCATAAAATATAATATGTCTTATTTTGGAATAGTCTTATCATCTTTAAGCCAGTAGCTTGCTGAAGTTAACATGAAATACTCCACAGTAACCAAAGAGATATTAGAAATCACCATCATCGCTTCCCCATAAATCTCTTTTTAAGGCCAGAGAAATATTTAATGGACTAAGCACGCACTTAACATGCAGGAGATTCAGGTTGAAATCCCCGAACCACATGACTCTGAACACACCACTGACCTTTCCCAAAACTCAACAACAAAATAACCCCCAGAACAAAAATGGTGCCAAATCATCTAAGTTTTAAATTTTGACCTTGGTTTGTTACCCAGCACCCCAGATGGTCTCCCTGAGGATGGCTAGGGATGATACTTGAGCACAGAGCCAAGAGTAAGTCCTGGGCATTGCTGGATTATCCCCCAAACCCTAACTATTGTTTAATATTCACCAGAATATCACTAAAGTTTTTAACTGTTGAGCTAATATAATTCTCTAGTTATCAATATAAATGTATTTGTACTTCTACATGTTTGATTCTTTTTCTAAGCTATACTGCCAAAAGTCCCCATTTATACATATGCAATTTCATTTAATGCATTTCAAAACCTTACTCACCCAAAGACCGTTATTTCATTTTGCCTATAAAAATGGAATTTCTGGTTGGTTAGTTTTCTCTTCCTCTCACAGTTTCAGCAACTGTTAAGAGAGCTTCATCTGCTAAAAGTATGTTACATGAATGGCCTTCTAAAGTAAAGCAACCTAATTTACTTTCTCAAAACATGTATGTCGTTCTTATCATTTTATCCATTAATTTTATAGTTATACGTATTATATGTCCTACTAATTGTTATTTCACATTATGCTATCTTTGTGATTATAATCTAGCATAGTTCGATATCTTGTTATTGATATATTTTTTGGGCCACACCCGGTGACGCTCAGGGGTTGCTCCTGGCTATTCTCTCAGAAGTCGCTCCTGGCATGCAGGGGGACCATATGGGGAACCGGGGGATCGAACCCGGTCCGTCCTAGGTTAGCACAGGCACCTTACCTCCAGCTCCACCTCCCGGCCCCCTTGTTATTGATATTAAAGAGTAGAAAGTGGCTTTAGTAGTACTTGCTTTGCTGTAGAGATGAACTAATTTCATGTAGTTTTTAAAAACAGTTGTCAGCAAGAGACCTTAGAGCACCATTTTCACTCCAAATGCTAAAGAAGCTGTTCCTCTGAGCTCCAGTAACAAAATTTATAGGAAGTATCACCCTACAATTAAGTCATACATTTACTTATCCATTAAATCCTCTTAGATCATATGTTGATGCATGTAGACTCGAATGTAATTGTACCATAAAATAGTCCATATCTTCAACACAAAAGTCAATTTTGAGACTAAATGAATGAATATTATGAACATATATTGTTAGACTAAATAAGAAATTATTTCATTATTGAAAAGGAATCCAGTCTATTTATGAACATCAAAGGGTCTTTATTGCATTGACAGAATTTTCATAGGCATTAACTTATATATGCAGAAGACAGAAAAGTGGTCTGAGCTAGAGAAACTGCATAAGTAAGGCCGTGAGGTATAATTAATGCAACTGAGATTCAGTAATGGGCCAGTTTGATCGGAACAATATTCATAGTTCATCCCGGAGTAGAGTTGGAGTAACATCAGGTCATCGAAGAAGTCAAAAGTTTATGCTGTTGTTAAGGGATCCACGATATGTTGCTTGAACATGTAATTTAGAAAAGATTTCACTAAAATAGTATGTGATAAAGGTGAAATTCAAATTGAAAGAAAATGAAACATCCTGAACTGTTAGTCTGTTATTATCATGAAACTTAATACCATATAAATGCGTCCTTCTCTATGCCCAAATCTGTAATCTTAAAAAAAATTATTCTTAAAGACTAAATTATTTTGTTTGATTTCTAGAGAAAATATTGCTTTTATATCCTATATGCATAATTTGATTCAATATAGCAAAGATTCACAATTTTATCATCAATCAATAATATAGACTGTAACAGTCCAAACTATAATGGGTTAGAGCCAAAGTAGTGCTTAAAATAAACAAATAGTGGTATTTACTGAGATTTCTTTTAAAAGAAGCTACAGAAATGGAGTCCTGAAAGTAAAATGAAAAAAATAGGGTGGGATAAGAAGAGTGAATGAGATAAAATCAAAATAAAAATATTTCCACATATGTAGTTTTACAGTTAAATTATATCCAGTAGCAAATATATATATATATATATATACAAATTAAAAACCCCACTGTATGACATAAATAACATACATTAATTTCTTACAGATTTGACGGATGGGAAGTCTAATTCCTCTTCTTGTAAGGACACTCATACCAACATGAGGCTTCAATCCGTATAGCCTCATGTAAACTTAAATTATCTCCCAAAGGTTCCCCACCTCAAAATAACATCACATTAAGGGATTCTGCTTCATAATATGAATGGAGAGTTAAGACATTAAGTTTATTGCAAAATATATTGCCTTTTAAAATCGTTACAGCAATTCAATTATAATCACAGGTCTTCAAATTTTATATATAAGGAAAAAATAAAATAGATGTAAATAATGGTCCAAGATTCATGGCTAAATTTCTGGATGATTAGGAAGTAAGTAAAATGTATCCAGGCAAATTTCGAATCTGATGTTTATTATCTCTTCTCTGATTCAGAATTTTAGCAGTTTAATAATAGTGGGACAGCAGAACAGTGTTTAATGTGTAAGTTTGAGCATGCAAATGTGTCTGTATAGCAGAAAGAATAAGAGATTAAGAAAGGAATCAAGTGGAAAAGAACATATACTATTTTACTTCACTATTTCCTGTGATGTATAGGTGTTATTCTAGAGAAAACGGATCATTCTAGAGATAGAGTTAAATGTAGTAATTTTAATCTGATTCCTCTGTTTTGCTATTATTGTTTTGGAGCCATACCAGACAGTGCTCAGAGCTTACTCTTGGCTCTCTACTCAAGGATCACTTCTGGTGGGCCAGGAGGAATTATGGGGTGCAGGGGATTGAACAGGGTCTGCTGCGTGCAAGGCAAATGGCCTACAGGCTGTGCTATCACTCTGGTCCTAATCTGATTCTTTTATGCCTTTCCACCAAGTGGTCAAAAGTTATTCTACTATATATTTGGACTGGAAAACATGAAGAGATTTATATAATTCTAAATTTAACTCCATGGGTGAACTAACTGTTTTAGTAATGAATCCCCCATCTTTCAGTAAATTCCACTTCATAGTGAGAAACACTTTGTAATATTCAATAATAAAGTTTATCTAGGCTGAAGAGCCAGGACAATGATTAAGACATTAGCATTGCATGTAGCTGACCCAGGTTCAATCTCCTCTGTAGCATATGATACCCTCTATACCACCAGAAGTGATTCCTGAGCACAGATCCAGGAGTAAGTTTTTGGCACAGTTTGTGCAGCTCCCAAAGATCCCCCCAAACAAAGAAAAAATGTATACCTTGTGTATACCTATGTGTGTGCATAAAGTGCTCTTATTTTATAATACGACCATTTTAGTTTGGTTCTAGGTTTGTGCCTTTGGAATATAAGAAAATAATTGATTACAACAAAAAAGAAATAATAAGGGATGGAAGGAGAAAAATTGTCCAGGCAAGAAAATTATTTTAAGTGAATTTTCTTGATACAAATATTCTTTTTAGTTTTCCTAGTACAACACCCAGGATGATAATAATAACAATTTTATTATCATATGCTTAATTATAGGAAATGGAAACTAGACAAAATGTACCAAAGTAGAGATAAAATGTTCTAATGATTTTTCTAACGCAGGTTTATGTTAACAAATCTAATTTGATCTTACTATAATGAGGTGGTACGTTATCAATAAGAAGCACTTAACTAATGGTCAAATAAAAAATCAATAATTTTATAACTAATATACTTTGATATAGCTGCAGTGTGCTAACAAGTTAAATCTACAACGGAGTACATGAAGTGAAACATACCTATATGTGAATATATGAATTTTTAATTGTCTAATAGACAGATACATATACCTTTCCCGCAAAAGCCCAGCAACAAATATTTTAGGCTTTTCCAGCCAGCTTGTCTCTGTCATACTACTCAATTCTGCTGTAATAGAATGAAAGCAGTTGCCAGCAGTACAAGATTCAATATGCACAGTATTTTCCAATAATCATATTTTCAAAAATTATAAAGAAGCTAGATTTTTTTTTTAGTTTTTGGGCCACACCCGGTGACGTTGAGGGGTTACTTTTGGCTATGCACTCAGAAATTGCTCGGGACCATATGGGATGCCCGGGGATCGAACCCCAGTCCATCTTAGGCTAGTGCAGGCAAGGCATTGACTTACCTCTTGTGCCACCACTCCAGCCCAAGGAGCTAGATTTTGACCATAGTTTGCTAATTCCAACCTTCTCTATATGAAGATATATTCTATATATTTAGTTCTATAGGAACAACATACAGTGGTGAGTAGTAGTATTGACTGCGTAATTTTAAACCTCAAATTGTTAAATTCATATCAAATCATTCCACATTTAAAAATGAACCACATATATTTCTTTCTATCTATGAGGCAAATAGTTTAAATCAGACATAAGGTCAAACTAAAGTGATTAAAATCAAGTTCTGTCTTCATATTCAAAACTGCCTTAAATATATTTATGCTTGTTACTGCCTTAAGATCTATGAACAAATCTCTTAAAAAGCTCTTGAATTATGTGAAATTAATTTTGAAATATTTTTATATTATTTTAGTAATTTCTGTACATAATTAAGGTACCAATATTTTTGCATTATAGTGCATTAGATGGGAAGGGAGTCTTTTTATAGCAGGACGTCACAATGACATACTGAAACTTAAAGAAAGCAAATGAGAAAATTTGTATGTGGGGATATGTACAGGTAGAAATGGGTGTGTCTATATTTGATTAAAAAAAATATAACTATTAGGATCCGGAGTGATAGCACAGAAGTACGGTGTTTGCCTTGTACATGGCTGCCCAGGACAGACCTGAGCCAGAAGTAACCCCTGAGCATCACAAGGTATGGCCCAAAAACATATATATATATATATATATATATATATAATATTTAACTTATAATATGGAATTTAAATTTGAATTATTTTATCATTTGATCTCTAAAGACCTATTTGTTCATATTAAGGACTTTAAAAAGACTGTCTTCTTTTGCCTCTCTCCTACGCAACTCTCTATATCTATATTGTTTCATTAACTTTTGATTTTATAACTATTTAAAAATATATGTGGAAACTTTAGCATGTTAATCTTGGTTCCTATTTTTCTCTTTTTTATTCTATAATTCTTTTTAATGAGGAGAAAATACAAATTCCAATGTAGTAAGGCTTTGAGATTTTTAATTCATAACAGGTAATGGATCAATGTTTATGGAAAGACTGATAACCATGGAAAAGTTAAACACTCAGTCAAATTAAGATGGAACAACATGAAACATTACATTATTGAGCATAACTTGGGATATTTTTAAAATAAGGTAACATTAACCTAAGAATTCTAATTTCTAAAAAGGTAAAATTATCATTACAAATAAACAGCATTATAGTTGCTATTCAAAATATTAAATTTTAGAATAGGTATATAATTTATGGATTTTACTAGAGGAAGTGCATTTCTCTCTATGTATTGGATTAATTTTCCAGAACTGATTCTCCTGTCTAGGCAATAAATTGTCAGTGTGACAAATGTGCTCATTCCATTAGGTCAACCATTACACACGTGAGGAATATACTGCAAAAGGAAATTAGGGAAAATGTCCTTTTGGAATGGCACATCTCCGGAAGCTAATTCCAGGGAATCTTTCTATTTTTTAATTATTTAGATAATACTTAGGCAGGGATAAGGCAGATTGTTGTGACTTATCAAGAATTCTATAAATACTATCCAATGATATAAAACATGGAATATATTCTTAGGGATAGTCTAGTTTTGTCAATGTTTGTTCTTAAGATTCCTCAATGTAGGGACCACTTGCTCAATGAGGACAGATTTTGGTCCTCAACTTTATTCCCAGCTGTTGTATATGTTACTATAATAGCTACAGGCCCATAAATGCTCAATAAATATTTCTGAATGGAGACATTAAGGGTTGCATTACCAACAGAACCTGGAGACAAGGCCATGGGAGGTATTTAGCAAGAGCCCATTAAATTAAGTAAAAGGAGCATTTATAAATAAAAAGCTGCCATGTCACCTCCAAAATGGCCTGAGAACTCACCCATGTAAAGTTATGGACTGTGTCCCTGTGAGCATTCATACAGAATTAAATGTGTTCGCTTCGCATGTCTATGTGTGAAGCCAAATTTATTTCCTGATTAAGGTAAATATTATAATATAATTATGCTTAATCAACTAGGAGGAAATCCCTAAGAATTATAAATAGTTGAATGCTGGATAATCATATTTTCTAGTTCAGGTTCACCATAAATAAGATGTTAACAAGAGAGTAATCATTTCTCTTGATTAGTAGCAATTACTATCCCCAAAACTTTACACAGCTAAAATATTAGAATTATTGACTTTTAAATGAAATTCCATGCATATGCAATGAACTATGAGAAATATATACAATTAACTATGAAAAAGACCAAAATATGCAAGGTTTTGCTAAGTAGATGGATCTGAAGAATATTATGCAGAGGGGAATTATTCAGAAGGAGAGGGACAGACACAGATTAATCTCTCATTTGTGGGATGTAAAGAAATCTAGTCCATGAACAACAAATGGTTTGTCTACAGGACTGAGCTTCCCAGTAGGAGAATATTGTGAAGAGTGAAAGGAAACACTGAAGCAATGGTGAAGGGAACTGGATATTCTAGTGGAGATGGTGATGTTGGAACATTGTATTCATAAATCCCTGACATCTGTATTGTAAATCACTGTGCCTCAAACAAGATTGTTTACCTTGCCTCAAGGAAATTGAATCCTCAATCATTGAAGCCTCAATCATGAAGCCTCATTCACTGAAGATTCCACTGAAGTCAATATCATGGAGTTCTTTCCCTATGTTTTATCTTACTTGTTTTATGGATTTGTGTTTACATCTAGATCATTAAAACGTTCAAGTTAACTAGTATTCATGGGGTAAGATATTGCTCTAACTTCAGGCTCATGCACATGGCTAACCTCTTAGTCCTATACCTTTGTCAAAGAGGCAGTTCAT